>JABUQX010105075.1:0-7500 GCA_015478945.1 Trachelipus rathkii | reverse complement strand
GGTTGGCAACGCATTCCGACTATCTTCCACACTTGAAGCAGGCCTTGCTATCGGGCCTATAGATATCCTGCCACCTTTTTCCCACTTGCGTCAGAAGACCAATACAAATTACTTTCCCTGACCAATTTACCTCGGGATTAAGAATACAATAAGTAATATAATATAAATATATATATATATAGTATATATATATATTATTATATGATAATAATATAATATATATAATTATATATATATATAGTAATATATTATATATATAATATAATATAACTAATATAACTAATATAACTAATATAACTAATATAACTAATATAACTAATATGTTTTAGTATTAAGGAGAAACCCGAGAGACTTCCGATTGGGAAATGTCTCTTGTAATTTATTTTTATTTATGTATTTATTTCAAACATTAATTTGAAACTTAACATTATTATTTAATATGTAATTTTCTTTATTAAGCAGATATTCTTATGTGATGATGATGTTAGAAATGTAATAATATTATTTAATCTATTTAATCTTAAAAGTTCTAAAGTTTATTAATCTGATTTATCACTGACTATAAAATAAATCACAAAATCTGGAAGAGAAAGACAAATTATAAAGTACCAAAAATCTTACTGATGGAAATAGTGAAAAAGTTGACACAAACTGAAATTTCTAGTTGTTAAGGTTAGTAAAAATAGTCAAGTTGTACATTATTAAAGGTTTCTTAATTAATAATAAAATATTCTAAAAACGCTAAATATTATATAAGCAGAATTAAAAGGTAATTGATAAAACTTAAAACAATGTGTACTTACTGTTTGCAGTGTTGACAAAGCTCGTTGAGTTGGTGTAACAACTAAAGCATTCTGAAAATAAAGAAAAACCCCGGCTTAACATTACAAGTATAGGGGTAAGTTATTGGACAATTGCATTATTAAAAACAATCAATATGAACCACTGAATATATGAATTAATTTATGCAATTGTTTTATTGTTAGGTTTTTCTTTTTTGTGGTTTTCCCTGGAATTGTTTGAAACAAAACTTTAGTGGAATGAGTATGTGAAGCAAACAGAGTGATGTAATGCTGAAACGAGAAGAGAAACTTTCATTAACTGCTTAAATGTCCTACTTTATAATACTAGAATAATAATTGTCTTCATCCAAATATTTTACAAATACTTTAAAGCTAAGTTTATATATCTTGAGTGTATGTTCTATAGTACCACCTTAGTTGCATGTTGGGCATTAGAAACAATCTTGTAAAGTTAGAACCAAGTCCTGTGATAGTACTTGTAGTTTTGTTGTAGTCAGATTGTTAATTATTCTGCTTGCCTTTCGTCAAGCTTATTATTATTAAAATTGGAACTAGTTATTTATTTAGTAATTAATGTGTGGTAAATGCCTTACATTCATGTTGTTGCTCACTCGATAGTAGTGAATGTTTACCTTATAAAATTGGTAAAGTTTATTAAAATCGATTCTTATATTATGTTTATTATTCCCCTTCTTAATTAACTTTGTATTTATAAACTATAGAATTATAAAATCAATCCCCTTCACAACCCATAATCTTTTAAAGCAAATTCGTCAGGCACGGTATATCAACCAAGTTTCGTGACATGAGAGAACTCCCCGTACGAGAAAAAAATTAATGGGCTTCCCTGACGTATATCAATGCGAATGGATGACGAGTTTGTAGAAAAATCTCCAGTCAATCAATTTTTGTTTAAATGTACAGGTAGGATAAATTGATGTATTTTACTTTTAGAACAAATAATTTAATACCTACTATCACACAAACTTTGACTTTCTCAATCTTAAATTTAACCCAGGTATTGCAGAGCCTTTATGAGAAAGAAGGTAAAAAACCTGATTAATTAATCCTTTGTCTAATTTGTAGTAGTGGTGTTTAAAAGTTTTTCAAATGCCCTCCTGCTAAACTGCTCTCCTCCACATTAAATAATAAATTTAAGTGGCTGCACCGAAACAGGAGACTTGGTGCTTCTCCTGTTTGAGTTGAGTGCCGCCAAGAATTGGACCTTTTGTTCAAACCCTATATAATTGTAGTTTTCTAGAGCTTCGGCATTCATAAAACAACTGTGTTTTGGAAGTGTGTGGACCGGCTTTGTTTGTAGTATTATAGATAATATAATGTAGTAAATTAGTAGGTGCATACTCGTAGGTCTAGAGTAATTTAGTTTACTTAGTAAATACCCTTTGTGACGGTCGTGAGATATTGATAAAAGAAAATAAAATTAAAATTGCTTGAATAAAAACAGAAGTGAGGATACAGAGAGATAAAGTCTGCTTTAAAGGTCCTCGGTTATCCAGGGGATATGCAGAAATTTGGAACTCCCTCCGATTCAAAACTGGTCAGCCGATAAATCTCAGAGTTGATTCCAAATTTATCTTTGACTTCTGGGCCATTGGACGTTGGAAGCTGAAACGCGAAAAATTGATAAAAAAAAAAAAAATTACTAGACAAGACCGAGGAGATTCTGGGAAAATATAACCAGATGGCTAAACCAGATGTAGAATAGATGTAGCTCTGTACAGTTCCTTGTCTGAATAGAGATGGCATGCCTCTATTTTCCATTTTCTGAGTCTGACAGCTTTTTAAAAACAAAGATAAATATTTGTGCCTTGGCTGCTCACCTGGCTAAACAAACCCAGGATGTATACACCCATGACCATGATCCTTATCAGGGAAGTATATATCATCCTCGTTTGTTAAAGAACTTGTCATTAAATCGTCGGAATGTTCCTGAGCATACAACTAGGAATGATTATTATGATAAACCTTCAGTAATGAAGAAAACTTATTTAGTAGAGGATAGATCCCGTCGAGACTTAGTAGCACTGGATAATGGTGAGTTTTCAGAATATCAAAGAAACTCTTTCTACAATGTACCTGAAGAATCAGGATATTCCCGAGTATCTGGGTTTGATATGGAACGTAAAGTGATACCACCCTTGAGAGAAACCTACGACACTCCTTTATCACAATCTCGTCGCCCATTGATTCAACCCTCTTATAGTAGACCTTCTAAAGTATTCGAACCTGATGATCCCTCAATGTATACCGGTCCCCAAATGAAGAAAAAACTTGACTTGTTGGAAGAGGCTATACTCTTATTAAGTCAACTCGTCAAAAACTCTCAGAAACTTAAAGTAGTGGACCCGGGTAAGTTCAAATATGAGGCCGATCAGGACCTTTACATCTATTTAGAAGACTTTGAGGCTTATTGTAGTCTCCATTACCCGAAAGCTCATCACCAATGGTTGCGCTTATTGGGCAGGCAACTTGAAGGCCGGTTTCTGCAATTATATGACCTGGTCGTGAAAGACGATCGTGATTATTTTTCGGTGAGAGACACTCTTCTCAGCTGGTATAAAGGGGAAGAAAAGAGCAAGAATGAGTATAGACTCCAGACTTTTCATTCAGCTCAACGACATAAAGGAGAAAGCATCCGCATGTATGCTCTACGGTTGGAGCGCTTGGCCAGACGAGCACATCGTGGAGAGGATATGCGTGATCATGATACTTTGCGTGCCGCATTCTTATGTAGTCTTCCTCCATACATAGAGAAGAGCGTCAGAGAATATATTAAAATGAAAGAATTAGATGACATTGGCAGAACACCTTGGGAAAAAATTGTAGGGTATGCCGACTCTCTTGAGGTTGACAATACTGAGTTTCCCAACTCCATTGCCCAGTCCTCATATAATTCACATAATTTAGTAGAAAAGCCGGTGCATCACAAGAGATCTAATACACCCAAAGAAAATCTTAATGAGTCCTTAGAGTCTATTATCAGAATAGATACTATGTTCCCTAAGTGGATGGAAAATTTCCAAAGTAAAGGGAAGAGCGATACAAAACCAAAGGATGAAAGTGGTCATCGCACATCATCCCCATGGTATGTTGATAGTCATCCACAAAGACCCACTGGTTCTCGTTCTTATCAAGAAAGTCACAAAAATCCCCAATACAATGGAAAGCATTCTCAGACTCGCACCTATAGGAATAGTGACAACCCTCCTAGATATGATCCTGAAGATCGGAGGAATATCGTGTGCGAGTACTGCGAAAAGAGAGGCCACCAAATGAGCAAATGCTACAAATACCTAGGGATTTGTAGTTATTGTAAGAAGAAGGGCCATATTAGAGCCCAGTGCCAGTCAACAAAGTCTCCTCTATCGTCCCCTTTGAGTTCCCGGAAAAAAATAGTTTGTCCTTTTTGTGGTGGAGCTCATCCAGGAATAAAATGTACTCAGAGACCATCTTCGAAGCCATATAATACTCATCGAAATTCTCCTCCTAATAGAGCTGAAAGAGAATATGTGACTGAGTCGATAAATAAAGTCGGTTCCTGTCTGGATAAGAGATCCCCCCCATCATACTGAAGTAAACAAACATCCCGTAATCAGCGTGGCGATGGAAATGAGGAGGTACAGCCGAAATTATCGGAAAACTATTAAACTCCCCGGTAGTGAGTCAACTGGTGGAGGAAATTCATGAAAAAGACTCATGAGTAGCCGTCATTAGTGAGACTGGAGAGAATACCAAAAATACAGAGTGTACTGGATTTAGAAAATCAAATGAAGAAGCTTCTCCTCTTTTGCCCCCTTTGGAGGTTATTGTCGAAGACACTGAAGATTCTAAAAGCCCAGGGCTTTCGAAAGGGGTGGAAACATCTCCTGTATTACTAGAAATTAAATTACAGACGGTGCAAGTGAATTTTAAACATCCTACCAATCCTTTAATTATTGGGGTTGCTTTTAGTCCCTATAGCTCTGGTTCTTATGGTTGCATGGTGGACAGTGGAGCAGGAGTAAGTTTGGTTGGAACTGACTTAATTGATGGGGAATTGAAAAACTTACCTTTACTGCCCTCTGTCGACATTAGAATAAAGTCAATTAGTGGTCTGGTGCGAGACCACTCTGTCCCTATTGAATTTTATATTGAAACTCCTTTGTTCTTTCCGGATAGCAATTTTATGACCAACAACTCTGTTATCTTTTTGGTTGTCCCCGCTGAAATGATGCCGGCTCCCGTGGTTTTGAGAGCTGTTACACTTAAGGAAAATAACCTGCTTCCTGATCTTACCACCCGAGAATTGAGGCATAGAAGTGACAACACTATAAATGCTATAGCCAAAGATCTTAAGTCTTTCTCTGCCCTTTTATAATTGCACAACTGTCCATTCTATTAATATTCCACCTTTTTCATGTGGGATGGTGGATGTGGAGAGTGATTCTGTCTCTCCCTTAAATCTAGTAGGATTCCAAGGTAACAGGAGGAGTAGTGTTGTCTTGGTATCGGGAGTAATAGATCTGGCCGTCCCTGTAAAAATTGCGCTTCTGAATCCTTCCGAAAAAACTTATTATGTCAGAAAAGGCGTCGTCTTAGGTCAGTTTTTTTCCTTTAGAGAAGAGGAGATATCCCCCCAGGTAAATATCGGTATGATATCTTCATCTTCTCAGGAAACCCCTTCCAGTCCAGAAATCTGGAATTCAGCTAGAGTGATAAAGGAATTTTGTTTCCAAGATATTCCCATCAATGACCAACAGAGGCAAACTCTTATGGATATCTTATTGAAACATCCAAATGCTCTTAGTTTTGGAGATCATGATGTGGGAGTAGCTAACAACATCACCCACGCCATTGAGCTCGAAAGTTCTCGTCCAGTACGATTACCAGTTCGTAGATTCCAAGGTCCTCTAGCACAAGAAATAGAGAAACAATGTAAAGAGTTGTTAAATCAAGACATTATACGTCCTAGTAAATCGCCATATTCAGCCCCTGTAGTTCCCGTAAGAAAACCAGACGGGAAATTGCGGCTGTGTATCGATTACAGAGATTACAGAAAGTTGAATGACGTCACTAAAACTGATTCGTTCCCACTACCAAATTTAATCGATATGATTTACAATATGTATGGGAATACGTATTTTACTACAATAGACTTAGTTCGCGGGTACTATCAAGTAGCTATGGAACCAGATAGTATTGAGAGAAAACTGCTTTCTCCACCCCCTTTGCACAGTATGAATACTTAAAGATGCCTTTTGGGGTAAAGAATGGTCCAGCCACTTTTCAGAGGGGTATGATGCTTGCCTTGACTGGATTACCTTGGTCCAAGGTGATGGTCTATTTGGATGATATAATCATTCTTAGTAAAACCGTAGAGGATCATTTAAACACCCTGGATCAAGTCCTGTCTGCTCTGGAGTCCAATGGATATAAATTAAAACCAAGCAAAACCCATTTATGCCGTACAGAAGTGGAGTTCTTGGGTCATCATATATCTAGTAAAGGAATACTACCTCTTCAGAAAAATATAACAGGAGCTTTGGAATTTCCTATCCCTACCACCGTCAAACATCTTAGACAATTCTTAGGGATGGTGAATTTTTATAGAAGACACATACCAAATTGTTCCCAAATTAGTAAGCCTTTGTCTTGCCAAACTGGAGGGAAAACTATAAAATGGACCCCTGAATGTCAACAAGCTTTTGAAGAGTTAAAAGAAGCTTTAATCAGTCCTAAACTGTTAGGCTTTCCTGATTATAACCCAGACGTGTCCCCTATGGAACTTCACGTTGACGCGTCTGATGTGGGTGCCGGGGCTTGCTTGTCACAGGTCCAAAATGGTGACCGTAAGCCTATAGCCTTTATATCGATGACTTTTAATGGCGCTCAAAGAAATTATGGGGTCATTGATAAGGAACTGACCGCTTTGAGATGGGCCGTTAAATCTCTTCGCCCTTTCCTTCGGGGGTAAAATTTATTATTTTTACGGACCATATGCCTCTAATTTATCTCCAGAATATGAGTCTTGTTGACGGGAGATTGGCTCGTACTATGGAAGAGTTGCATGAATATGATTTTGATATTAGGCATATTTCAGGCAATCAAAATGTAGTAGCAGATGCCCTTTCATGATCTCCAATAGGAGACCCTGTAGATTCGGTATCGGAAAGGTCGTCGTTTGAAAGTATACCAGATGGTTATTTTCAAATAGAAATAGCCGGAGGCGGTGACTCTTTATATAAATGTTTCTCTCTCTTTATGTATGGGTCTATAGGGAGACATTTAGAGTTACGTGATGTCCTCATAAATGAAATACAAAAACATTCGATTAAATATAAATTAACAGGAAAGCAAATAAATAAAAGACTTAGGTTACTTAAGTTTCCAGGACAGTTACCCATTCCTGAAGTTATAACTGCTTTCACTGAAATTTTTAAAACACCAGTGTATATATATTATGGTAGTAATCAGCCTGTCGGCTATGGAACACAATTTACGGGGGATGCATGTTTTTTAAATTGCTTAGCCGGGGTGCATTATAATTATTTAATGCTATCCTCAGCAGAAACCTTATTGAGTTAAGTTAGTTGTATATAGCTCAGTGATGATGAGCTTGAATTACTACAACAACCCCGTGTTACCAGGAGTCAAGGTCCGGTAAGTGATTTGCCCTATATTATGAATACACCCCTGG
>JABUQX010105074.1:20000-39929 GCA_015478945.1 Trachelipus rathkii | reverse complement strand
AAGGAGAAGGATTGACCAGTATTCTTCGCTAGATACTCTTCATAAATCGCTGATATTACATTTGGAGGCTGCCAAAGCTCAAATCAAATCACGAAGGCGTATCCGTTTGATATTTCAGCTGCACAGATCAACACATTCTAAAAGCAATTGCATAAATTTAAAGAAGTTATTACAAGTAATTTTGAAGACTATATAATTCTAGCGTGAACCATGACTTATCTTTAAATGAGGTATTCAGGCTCTGCATGAGGGAAATTTTTTAAGACCTGATTTAAATTCGAATTTAAAAAGTGGGTGATGTTAGAATTGTAACGAACCAATTCAATGCAGAAAGAATGCCGGTCTGGGCGTCTCCGATTAGATTCAAAATGAACTTATTAACTTTCGTGTGGATATGAATCAGAGAGTGGAGTATGATCATTGATGTCCATAAAAAAAATTTTTTTTTTTTTTTGATGTCTACTCCTATATTGACCAATGAAACTACGGATTTGTCAGGCAATGAACAATTATCTATAGGATTAATGGTTTCCTATCTAGAAAAAATGACTGTTCCAGATAGAAATGTTCTGGTGTTTGAAGTTCTGAAGGGATGGATGGACAAACCACTTGCCAAATCGCGATTATTTGTTTTTTAAGAAAAGGTACATGTGTTTATTTTTTTGTACGAGAAATAACTGGCGGCGCAGTGATGGGCAGGGAAGAACATGCGAGTTCAAAGAAACTACGTAATGAAAAATATAAAAAAGAGGACTATATTTTCACTGTGTAAGGCATCGGTTTAATTTGTCCATTAATGACCTAAACACTATTCATGAAATTCGAAATAACTATTGCCACAATAAAGGACATACACTTTTTCAGAGACTTCACCCTAAGAAGAAAATGAATTCTCAACTTGCCTAAACTTGTGAAACCCGTTGGACTCGAAAATATCATAGTATTGCTTTTCATACAAATAGCTGATAAAAAATCTTCTGAAGGGTTAGAAATTGTCCAAGGAACACAATCAAACAAGATAAACAGCTTTTCTATTATATTGCTCGGCACAACAAGACCCCAATTTCATTATTATCCATTTCCGAATAGCCCAAATACTTTTGATTAGTTGAACCAGAGGCTAACATTATTCAAACAATAAAAAAATAGTACCCTTATGCAGTGCTCTGATCATGGCCAAAAGAACGTTTGAATAGTTTGTCAAAGACGCACTGCAAAACTGTCTGATTTCAAATTTTGCCGATCTGCTCTTATCCGCCAATGTTATTATTGCTAAGTTATTAGTAGAACTTGCACCACTAGAAAAGTACAATCCCAACAACATAGAGCATAATCATCTCTGTGAAACACCTGATGAATAATTGGAATGCGTTTCTTACTTGTTGCATTATCTTGGATTTCAAATTTCATCCACTTTAAGAGACTAAAATTTTCAAAATAACAAGCGTGCCGAGCATTTCATCATTTATTTGCATCCGTTTCTATGTTAGGTGCTCCCGTAAAACTGTTTGCGCGGGAAGATCATTTGCATTTTCAAAGTTTCTAGTAATCTTGATTTATCAACAAATTCACAGCGCCGAAACTGACGAATCCTTGTGGCTGGGATAAGAAACATTCTATAAAAACACATGATAGACGGTGGAACTAACTGAAGTCCTTACGTAAACGATCCTTTTCTTCAAAATCAAAAGACCTTTAAAAATAATACACCGGGTGCTAACTGTGTTTCAAGAAGTACCATTAAAAGGTCTTTCTAGCGCACCTGCAAGAGTAAGACTGGCTTAAAAGCTGTTGAGAGTGACGTCTATCAAAATTAATGGACTATTGAAGGGTGGAGTATGCTTAGAATATAATTAAAGTGAATCGAATTGTGAAACAAATGTAATTGCGAAATTAGCTGAAAATCCAAGGCGTCTAATGCTAGCTTAGATTTAATTATTAAGTTATCCACTCAGGACCTGCAGTACTGGCCACCAAACCACCTAAAAATATACCTTTAAGTCGTTTCTCAAATAGTTTATTTTTTTACCTCAACCTCAATGACATAAAGAAATATTTATTTACATCTGTTGTAGACCTGTGATTTTTTAATAACTTTTTTCATTTTATCATACTTTTTAAAATAATTTCTTTGAAAAAGGAAAAATCTGGGTTGTGTCGAGACAATGAGAGCAATAGTATTATATTTATTGTTTAGTGAAAGGACCAAAGAACCACTCAACCATTGCTAACCCTAAGGTCAAATGCTGTACACCCCACACACACACACACACACACACACACAGGCACACACACACATCACATCACACACACACATCACGACACACACACAACACGTCAAAAATTCTAAATTGTCACATCATCACACACACACACACACACAACATGTTCATTAAACAATTTTCACACACAATCACACACACACACACTATCAACGCATATCCATCGCAAATACTTTCCCATCACACTTCACACAATTGTGATTGTGCACGTCACACACACACACACACTATATATATTATATATATAATATTGGTTGATACGTTGTTTTTATTTTGGTGTGGTTGTTGGTATTTAGGTAGTATCTGGATGTTATATTGGTTAATTATTTTTTTTTTTATGTTTTTCTATTATAGATAAGTAATTATATTTTATATTGTATTATTATGTATAGTTGGGTTATATCTTCTTAGTATGTTTAGTTATTAGTTTTATAATTTCCGGTTTTCAATTGTTGCCTTGCCGCTTCCTGTTTCCTCTAGATGTTAAATTTAGTTGTCTCCTGCCTACCCCATGGGTTAATTGTCTCTCTATAACTAAGTTGATCTTTTTGTAAAGTTTGCTTTATGTAAGAAGAAAATAGGTGTGTTTGGTATCTGAAGGATTAAGCAAGATAAATATAAATAGGAGCAAAAAGCAATATAAATGACAGATGGAGTGTGATGTATTAACTGTGATTGGGATAAAGATAGATAATGATTGTAAAGTTAAAATAGTTGTAATTTACAGTCCAAAATTATATAATAAATTAATGAAATCAAATTATATTATTATATTTATAGTTTGTTATAATTGTTAAAATAATATTTTGCCATATGATTTTCTTATCGAAAAGTTATTTATAGGTATTGTTGTCCTTCGTTTGCCACCAAAGTGATTAACATACAAGGTTGTATGATATATATGATTTATTATTATTATTAATATTGAATTGTGTGTGTGTGTGAGGTATAATGTATTGTTTCGCGTAGAAATAGTCGATATATATCTCGATTATATATATATTATATATAGGTTATTATATATATATATATATATCTAGTTATATTTTGTTTGTAATTTTATTGTTATTATTATATATATTTTTATATTTATTATGTATAGTATTGTAACATACCATTTACAAACATAGTATTTATAGTATTGTTTTAGGATTTGTTTGATAAGTGTTGTATATATTTTAGTTTATTTGTTGTTACGGATGTCTAGGAGTTTATACTGTTATAATTATGGTTATGGTATATATAGTATATATATATTATATATAATTATATATATATATATATGTATATAATTTTATATTAGTATAAGTTAGTTATTTTTTTTCTTATTATATAATATATATATTTATTTTTATAATATTGTATTAGTAGGTGTGTGTATAGTGAGTATTTCTGTGTGTTTAAATAACTCTAAACATCGGATAGAGTGTGGTTTTTAGTATTTAGTATATAGTGTTTATATTGTATGTTTATATTATTTTGAGGTGCGTTTATATATGTTATATGTTGTTATTTTATTTTTTTTTATTAATTATTTGATATCTAATATATAGATAGTATGTACCTCATATATTATTATATTTTATTTGTGAGATACTTAAAAAATAATATCGATAGTAATATTCAGGTATTTTTTAGTATTAGATTTATATATATATGTATATTTTTATATTATTTATTTATATGTATATAGTTTAATTTATTGGGTTATTTTGTGGTTGATCTTGTATTTTAGTTATATTGTTTTTGAGTTTATATATTTAGGATTTTTTGTTTATCTTTTTATTTTTTTTCGATTTGTTTAGTTATTTATTTATATTTATATAGTTATTATACATAGTATTATAAGTTAAAGTAGTTATTATATAGATATTAAGATATTGTGGTAAAAATTTTTATTGTATTGGCTATTTTATAGTTATTTTATTATAGAGGGTGTATAGGGGTGTTATATATTATATGTATTAAGTTAGTGTTATTGTTTAGTGTTTTATTATTTTGTTGATAGAGGAATAGTCAGTTATTTGGATTATACGTACTAAATTACAATTGACGATGGATTCAGCAGGAACTTTTGCCACCTTTTTCTGTGTATTTTTATGATATTTAGATTTATGGAGCAACCGTTACTTTAAGCGTATTTTGTTATATGTATATTATATATTTTTATATATTTATAAGTATTTATATATTTTATGTGTTCATAAGGTTAGTAGTATAGCTACTATTAGATATATTATTTTATATATTATAATATTTGTGTTATAGTGTATATTTAGCTGATATATATATATTTATTAATTTATTATTTATATTGTATTTGTTTAGTAATTATTTAAGAATAAATTAAATTTTATAATATATTATTATTAGTTAAATAGTATTTGTATTTCTCACTATTACGTTGCCATAAAGTACTTTAAAGTGTATGTATCTATATAGGTATATAATTTATGTAAGTAGTACTATAGAGTATAATATATTATTTTGGATGTAGTATAGTAGGCATAATATATATAGGGTATAGGGGTTATGAGGCTAGTAGTGTTAGTAGGGGGTATAGAGGCTTAGTGCTATACTATACTAGTATTATATTTTACTTTATAATACTATATACGTAGTGTAGTATTATATATAGGTTCATGGTAGTATAGTATATAAGTAAAGTATATAGGCATATATATATAGTATTTAGGAGTGTGTATATATATATTATACTATAATATAGTGTGAAGTATCTAATATTATGTACATTATATATAGAGTGTACTGTTATTATGTTATTGTTTATTATGATATATATAGTTATAGTATATAGTATATATAGTTTCTATATTTTTTTTTACAACGGTTGAGGATAAGTGAGTATTATTTTATTTGACTTCTTTTTTATTTTCTTTTTTTTTCTTTTTTGTATATAATATAATATAAATATTTCTCCCTGCAAAAAAAAATGTATAAGTATATATATATACTTACTTAGTAGCCCCCACTCCCCTCCTATGAGAATTACATATATTAAAATATGCTATAGTATATATATATATAGTAATAATTAGTATTAGTAGTATCTTATATATTGGGTTGCTTGGTGTGTGGCGTGCAGGGGTGGTTGGGGTGGTGGTGGCTTGTTCGGCGTGGGGTCAGCATTTTTTTTTTTTGGTTTCTTGTTGCCCTATCCGTTTTGCTTTGCGGTTGTTGTTTTGGCCTTCTAGTATGGCCTGGTTGCGTAGTGCCGTTCAGGAGTGGAGTTACAGGCTTGCGGGTTGGCTGGGGTTGCTCGGACGTTGGTGGTTGTTGTTGGGGGCTTTCTTCGCGTCGCCGGCTATGGTGCCGCGTGGGGTTTTATTGTGCGGTGCGCTCACGGGTGTTTGCAGGTTTTGGTGGTGGTGGGGTTTTGTGTTGCTTGTTGTGTGGCGTGGGGTTGTGTAGTGTGGCGGTGGTGCGCTTTTGGTTCTTGTTGTTGCTGTGTGGTTTTCTTTGGGGTTTTTTTGTAGAATCTATTAGTTATTTTTTTTATTTTTATTTCTTATTATATATTATATGTCACTTTTTTATTTATTATTTTATATGGTTTTATTTTTTATACTATTCTTATTTTTATATTTATTTTTTCTAATATTTGCATTTGTTTATTAATTTTATTCCGTTTATTATATATTGAGAATATTGTTGAGAATTTTGTTAGTTTTTTTGTACCTAGTTTGCTTTTGGTTATCGCTGTTTATTTGAATTTATTTTTGTTATTCTGTCTTTTTTTAAGTTTAATCGAGTGAGGTCTTACGTTTTCAGTTGTGAGGTGCGTAGAATTTTAGAGATCTGTGTGTGTGTGTGTGCTTAATCTTTCGAAAGACCAAACCTGGTGGAAGCGAGAGTAGGCGTAGGCGGGGTTCTCTATTGGACTTTGCCAACGTCCGTGCCCTGAATGATATTCAATTTTCTGATTTCCTGTAGAGTAAATTTCTCTTAACTTTTTTTTTCTTTCCCCCCCTCCCATCCTAACCTAATACATTCTGTTCTGAGACCCAGCTATCTAGGGATCTTTCCCTAATAAACGTAATATTTCTATACTTCAAGCTTTTGTTTTAAACGAATCCTTTCGTATCGCTAAGATGGTGGAGATCTGTGGGGTCTACATATAAATGTTAGATATTGACCTGTGAGATTGTCTCGAAAGTTCTTGATCGTACCTAGCCTTCGATATTCCATGGCTGTAAGGTCTTCCTTACTACTACTACTAGCTACTGACTACTACTACTGACAGCACTACTACTACTACAACTACTTACTTCTTCTAATTTTAATTACTATTAGTACTACTACTGAACTCACTAGCTACGTTGGACATACTGACTGGACTACTACTACCTACTACTGACTGACTACCTATCTTACTACTACTACTACTACTTCATCTGTGTTCTGCTACTGCTACCCTAATAAAATATATTTTTCGGCTCATTTCAAATATTTTACTATTTCTCACGAGACTGTTACTTCTTCTCATCCAAATGCCGAGGTCCTTTACTTAGGGAAATTCAACGTACACCACACCGAGTGATTTTGCTTCTCTCATACTGATACAGTTGGGAAGGAGGCCAATGCATTCAGCACTCTCAACGATCTGGAACAGTTGATTAAGCAACCTACACACCTTCCAGATTGTCCTAATCAATTCTTGAACACATTTGATTTTTGCTTCACCACTACCACTTCTTGTTACTGGGAATACACCATTTTTTCCCTGCCCATTATTCCAGTTACACCTCTTGTAGCTCGTAGCTATAACACTTTCTCTTCCTCTCTCCAGCAGCTCCACCATGCAAAAAAAAAGTATTTTCTGTCACTTTAATCGGGCCAATTGGAGAGCATTGCTCGGCTTCTTTGATAGCTACTACTGAAGTGAATCCTGCTTTGATTCTCCGGAGGCTTCGACCCCTGTTGAAAAGGTGGAGGCCGGGATCTTGATTTGATGAACAGGTTCATTCCTTCTTCACCTAAGTTTTTTTCTCCTCTTAATCCATGGTTCATGGCGCTTGCTCTCGTGCTCTTGAAGACAAAGAAAACGCATATCTGACATGGAAAAACTCTCGTTCTCCTATCACTTTCGCTAATTTTCATTCATCTCGGAATTGTTGTAGGAATATTATTAGACAGGCTAAACGTGCCTTCACAAAACGAAAGTACGCTGACCTCCTTGGTTCTCCTACTGATAAAAATTTCTGGCCTCTTTCCAAAAACATCTCCAACTACTTCTGTAAGTCTTCCTTTCCTCCTCTTATTCGCTCTGATGGATCTGTTGCTAACATTTCTTCTGAAAAGGCTAACCTCTTCGGCCTCCTTATTCCATCTAATTCCTTCCTAGACAGTTCTGGCATCAATCCTCCTACTCCTTCTACTATCAGATGTCTCATGTCTCTTCCTGTAATTTCACATGATCGAGTGGGTGGGATCCTGAGATCTATGAACGTCAGGAAGGCTAGTGGTCCGGATGGTATCTCTCTTCATACTCTGAGAGGGTGTGCCGCTGAGCTGGCTCCTTTCCTCGTTTAATTTTCCTCTCTATGCCTTAAAACTAATACTTTTCTCCAGTGCTGGAAGCGCGCCTATGTTCAGCCGATCACCAAAAATGGTAACTTCTTATCCTTCCACTATCATCCTATAGCTTTCACTTGTATTCTGTCAGAAATCTTTGAAACTCTCCTTAACTCTCATTTCTTGGATCACCTGGAATCTCATTCCCTTCTCTCTCTGACCCTCGAGGTCAACTGGTGACATACTTTCCTATCTCACTGATTAATGGTGTTCTGCCCTTAGGAAATACGGGGAGTCTTGGGTTGTTTGCTCTTGACATATCCAAAGCTTTTTACCTGGTGTGAATAATGAAATATAATTTTTAATAAAATTATTTACATAGCATGTTAGCGATTATGTTATAAATGTTTTAAAATGAAAACTTGTTTTCTTCTCTTTACTACATAGAAGTTATTTTTATGAGATCTGCGATTTTATAATACAAAATGAAGGTTCAAATATGACTTTGATTAGAGTTTCATCTATTAATTTATTGATTAATTGGTATTTTTAATAAAAAAGAAAAAAAATTTGTAAAGACTTAAAATATTTTTAATGAGTTTATGTAATGTTCATACAAAAAACATATTTTTATATTATGTTTATATATGGAAGTTATTTTCACATTAAGTTTATACAAAATGTGTGTTCAAATATGACCCTAAACCAGTAAAGCAGTAGATCAATAGTGGATGGCCGGATGAGAGAGAAGCTGAGATGAGGTGTTTGGGACACTACTTTACTTCTTTAGGGTCAATAAATAGTACCTATTTTTAATACTAATTTAATTTTTTTTAGTAATTTTTAATAATGCAACATATTTTCTAAGAACAAATATAAATGTTTCAGTTTAAAAGAATATGATGTACTCAAAATATTATAATTAATGCTCAAAGTTTAGAAAATGTTAAATGAAAAAAAATTAAAAATATATAAATGTATCTGATAGAAAAGAAAATAGAGTTTACAAATTATCAAAGTCATAGTTTAAAGATTTATTTATTTATTTATTTATTTATTTATTTATTAAAAGTAAACGATCGAAGCTTAGAAGACGGAATACAAAACATTACGTTATATAATAATGAGAACTTTTACTGGGGGAGGGGTGCATAGGCTATTGGCAGAGGGTGCATATATATATATATATATATATATATATATATATATAGTATATATATATAATATAATATATAATACAATATATATAATATAGTATTACTAATATGATATATATAGTATATATTATATAGTATATAGTATATACTATATATATATAGTAGGTATATATATGATATTATATATATATAATATATATATAGGTATATGTATAGATATATATATAAATATATAATTATATATAATATATGATATAGTATATATAATATATATATAGTATAATGACTATGATATATATATATATATTATATATATATATATATAGTATTACATTGATATATTTTACACAATTAATTCAACCCTTTAAGAGTTTTTTTTTGTTAACCATATAAATGTACAATAATAACGCTGAATTTCTTCACTCCAAAGAACAATTCTTTTATAAATGTCAAACGTATACGAAAGAGTATATGAATAAAAGTAACGAAGTAACGGATCATAAAAGTAGCTGACTATCTTAGTCCGTTAGCAAATAACAGAAAAGTAACGAGTCCGCTACTCCGTGTTACAGAAAAAAAGTAACTTCGTTAGTAACGGATTAAAATAAAATGTCACATTTGCCTTTTCTATCATACGGTTTTATGTGATCTCTCAAAATACCCCCTTTTGCCATTACAGATTAAAATTTCTTTTTCATAATTATGTAATATATATATATATATATATATATAAATATATATTTATATATATATATATAATATATTATATAATATATATATATATATATATATATATATATATATTAATATATATAGGGTATATATATATAAATATAAGCATATATATAAATAGTAGATATATAGTTATATATGATATATATATATAGTAATGATATAATACTATATATATATATATATATAAGTATATATATAGTATATATATATAGTATATATACCTATATATATAGTAAATGTAATATATAGTATATAATATATATATATATGTGGTGTGTGTGTGTGTGTGTATTGTGTTAGGCTGACTGGGTAGGTTTACCTTCCCATTTATTGTAATTTTTGTTTTTCTTTTTGTTTATATTTTTATTTTTTGAAATTTTTTTTATGCCTCCTTTTGAAAAGGGCTTGCGCCGTGAGTGGTGGTAAAATGTTAAAAAAAGCATAAATGCATACAAATATTCATACATAAATACATATACATATGCATATACAAAATATATAATGTAATATATACTATATTTATATGTAAGGTATATATAGTAATATATAATATAGTATATAAGTTGAAGGTATATATATATATCTGATATATATATATATATATTGATATAGACTATATTAATATATATATAGTATACTATATATATAGTATATTATATATATATATAATATATATATATATATATAATATATAGGGTGGGATGGTTTAAACCATTTGGTTTAAAACCATTGGTTTAAAACCATGGTTTAACCACATAAAAAAACCAATGGTTTAAAGCATAAAATAATTTTATGCAATATAATATTTAAAAAAATGTAATTTATTTAAATGGTTTTCTTAGCATGTTGATATGGTTTTCTTCCTCAGTTTTTAATCGAGAGTAACTGAAAGGCAATAAAAAAATTGTCTGCTTGATTTTATATATTGTGGGAGAATGATTATATTATAGTAGTATATATTTATTATATATATATGATATAGTATATATATGTATAGTATAGTATATAGGTATATATATATATATATAATATAATATATATATATATAAATGTAATACATAATATATATTAATAATATAATATTATAATATATATAATATACTATATATATTATTATATAGTTATATTATATAGTATATATAATATATAATTATATTATATATAAATAGTATATTGTAATATTTAACATGTTTAAACCTGATTTCTTGTTTCGAAGCTCTTGAGGATTTTCATTTTCAACCATTCGATGCCCACATTTCGAAAGATGATATAAAACTCATGTTGTGGGAGTGTGTGGCCACAGGCAATCAACCAAGCTAGAAGGCAATTGTAAACTAAGTCTTCTTTTTTTTATGAGTTTGAAAAATAGAATAATGGAGCTAGAACAGCTTAATTCACCACTCAACGGACAAGATTTAAAACAAAAGTAAAAAAGGAGGTATTATCATCAGCAGTAACAGAAGCTCACTTATTGGCATATAATTTTAACCCAAGATATCAGACTACCAACAGTACTTCCAGAGGATGAGTATGATACAAAAGCAGTGGAATTTATGGAATAAAAATTAAGAGCAAATTCTCCTCCATTTAATAAAATTACCTATTTATTTATTTATGTTTTGTCAGCAGTGACTCCTTCATCATGGTACAGATCTCTCAAGAAAAAATTAGATGAGAAGGTCAAATATAAAATAATAACATAATTAACACAACTTAATCAACTGCTAATGTTGAAAAGGTATTTTCAACAACTTTTGGGCTTGTGCACAGCAACATTAGAAATAAGGTTTGGGAACAGCTAAAGCAGGGAAATTAGTTTTTGTATAAAATTCTTAATTATAATTTCAGTTTCGACTTTTCATGATGAAATCTCTCTCTCTCTCTCTCTCTCTCTCTCTCTCTCCTCTCTCTATATATATATATATAATATATATATATAATATATATATATATTATATATATATATATATATAATAAAGATAATACCAAATATATATATATATATAGTAGTATAGTATAATATATGATATATAATATATTTATGTATGATATATATATAGTATATAGTTTCCTCAATATATATATATTAAAGGTTAAATGAAAATATAATGGTGTGATAGTCTATTATAAGGTAATTGAATAAAATTTTCTTTATGCGTTTTTTTTTTTTTTGTTTTTTGTTTTTTTTTTTTTATGGAAATAAAAAAGTATAAAATAATTTTTTTAGATGGATTTTTTCTATTATAAATATTTCCTCTTCATCCTTACTAAGAGTCTATGTACAAACTCGAAAACACAATGAAATTTTTATACGCAGTTTATGCAATCAAGAAAATTGGAAATTTAAGAATCAAAAGAAACTTCTGGAAGGAAATCTAAAATGTGTTAGCACATGTGATAACAAAACAGTTTCAAGTAGTGATTTTTGACTTTAAAATCTATTAAAACGCATCAAAACCACGTTAAAACCATCAAAATAGCATAGAAAACGCAAAAAAAAACCAAAAACATTGGTTTATTTGGTTTATTTTAAAAAAAACAATGTTTTTGTTTTTTGTTTTTTAAAAAACCCATGGTTTTTTCCAACCCTATATATAGTATATTTGTATATGTATTAACTATATATCTATATTGATATATATATATATATATATATATATATATATTATATATATATATATATAAAATATATATATATATATATCTATATATATATATATATATATATATACTAATATATATATATATATAATATATATATAGGTAATATATATATATATAGTATAGTAGGGCTATATATTTAGGCATGATACCGACACTCACTGGGCGAGGGCTCTTTTCAAAAGGAGGGGGGCAAAAAGGATAAATAAATAATAAAAAAAAAATTACAAAAAGAAAAAGAACAAAAATTAAAATAAATGGAAAGCAAACCCACCACATATACGTATATATATGATATATATATATTATAATATATATTATAATAATATATATGTATATATCTAGAATAATATGAGGAAACTATAGTATATAATATATACTATAGTTATAGTATATAAGTATATATATATATATATATTATATATATTAAATCGCTCTGGCTACGTCACTAACCTGGAACGCAAGCGAAATGCTGACTAAAGTATATATTTAGAAAAACGAAATGAGATGAAAAATCAGCGAAATTAAAGGCTCGCATTGTCTTTTACTTAAAAAGCGAAGAAATTTAATTATACCATATCCGTGCAAGGTAGAGACTCTTAATATATGCCGGTAGGTTTGAGCTGGGGTAATTTTGAAATCCCGGGATCAAAAAATAGTGAAATTGTTAACGGCAAAGTTTATTCTAAGAAGATCAATTTTTAGAAAAATTTTATTAAAAAAAAAAAGTGTTAAGGTTTGAAAATAAGTGTGACAAAATTTTTCAGGTATTTATGATTAAAGAACGCTTAATCACTATTTTAAAGATTAATAATTGCATTGAATAATAATATAATTGATTCATAATTGAAAGACTAAGTTTTGTCTTTTCAATTATTGAATCTCGAATTAACATTCTTCAATTCTAATATTGGATTCCTTATAGCAGCAATTGCCATCCTTGCCCAATGCGCTCTAAGTCCTTTTTGATAGTAACAAATTTGATTGTAAATAAATGGAAGTTGTTTTGCAAAATGGAACCTTCCCTTAACATTAAAATAAAAGTTGGTTCCTTTTTGCATAAATAATTCCAATTATTCTTTATAAAAATAAATGAAAGTATAATATAATTTATTTGAAAAATTTGAAGAAAAGAATGTGCGTCCTTGATATGCTAAACTAAAACTTTTATGAAAAAGGTTATATTAAAAAACCTTTTTTCATAAAAGTTTAATTAAAAGTCAACCTTAAATGCTCTTATTAATTTAGCATATCAAGAACTCCTATTCATTTTCACATTTTTTTCCTAACAAAATTTTTGGCGCATCGCACCAATTCAGAAAAACATTTGCCGGATGACAGTGGCGTACTCGGTCGGGGGGGGGGAGGGAGGGGGGGGGATCTGAGAGGCAACAATCCTTCCCCCGAAATTTTGAGAAAATCAAAATTTTATCAAAAGCAATGAAATAAAATGAGGAAAAAACAGAAAAAATGGTACTCTGGAAAATTCGGTCCCCCCCTTCCCTCCCCCCCTACAATAAAAATTTAGAATTTTCGAACTATTCAAAAGTGTTTTATTTTTTTAATGGATTTCTCAGTTTTATAATTAATTAATTATTATTCTTAATCACAATTTTTAATTTGAGATGTTACGTACCTTTCCTACACACACGTGCATCCTAGTTTACATGTGATCATGCAGTCCATGACTTGTAACTCTGATCACACACACACACACACACACACAAGACACACACACACACACACACACACACACACACAACGACACGACACACACACACCACACACACACAACACAATCACACAACACTCATACACTGAAAAATTATATGAAATATAAATTTATATATTGTATATATATATATAGTATAGTCATATATCATAGTAATATATAATATAAGTATATATATATATATATTACTATTACGAAAAACTTTAGGTTTATATAATTAACGCAGCAAAGTTAGTTTAAGTGAAAAAAAACTTTTAATTACGTTCTGCAATTCAATTTAAAAAAAAAAAAACTTTTAAAAGTACCTCCTTTCAACTTGCTTTGAAGAAAAGGACATTTTTTTTTGGTAAAGAAAATATTCGCATAATGATTTTTAAAATATTTTAAATTCATGCATGCATTTAATTTAGTAATAATTTGAAACATTGTAATTATAATGTTTGTGTCTCATTCTGTTACTTCAATCTCCGTATTAAATAATAATAAATTAATAATAATAATAATAATAATAATAATAATAATAATAATAATAATAATAATAATAATAATAATAATAATAATAATAATAATAATAATAATAATAATAATAATAATAATAATAAACTCAGCCCAGCTCAAAGAATAGTACCTATTGAAAAGAGATTGAAAAACAACATCGTATCTTAAAGACAATAAGTCAAAGGAGGTGGAAAATAATGGGATGCTTATATAAACGTCTTTTAGCCCTTCCAAAAAATGGGTGGAGATTTTTTGCCGTATGCGAGAGCAGTACAGCCAGTACTCCATGCAAGAAGGATAAGATCCTTACACATTGCGGGATGAGGTTTCCTAGATCTTCTGTCGTCTATATTGATACCAAGGATGTTTATATTGTGCTGTGAGTGAGAAGATAGGGCCGCCTGAAGGTGAAAAGAAAATTGAGAGATATTTTTGAGATGGAGATTTGAAGTTTTCTTAAAGAGTTTCATATAACAAGGACAACCCCGTGTCCGGTCATTTGGTCGACGATCAATTGGCCGAAAAACATTTGGCAAACGATCATTTGGTCTAACGAACAATTTGGCCGAAAAAGAATTAGTTTGCTCCTCATTAGGTTGTTGAATTAATTATGAAGCCGAAGCCTGCTAAAAAAAGCAAAAAAAATATATATAAAATAAATGTGTCCAGATCCAGAGTTGAATCCACATAATTTTAAAATGATGAAGTCAGAGTCGGAGTAGAGTAATTTAAAAATGGTTGAGCCGGAGTCGGAAAAGGTAAAAAAAATTATTGGCTCTATGGTCCTGAACGAAAAACATTTAAGGTGAATACAGGTGAGGTCTACAGAGTGATAGTTAAATGGTTCAAAATGGTTACCTTTCTTCAGGAGAACATGATAAACTCTGAATTAGACACCGTTACTTCTCAATTGCCGGTAGTCGATTTGGGTTTAGGCCCAAATCGTCGACAGGAAAAGTCATTGACATTTTTTAACAGTTTATAAGCTTATGACGAGCCAAAATAAGTTTATAATGTCACCACCAGGGCTGTGAAGCCGGAGCCGGAGCCGGAGCCGAATTTTTGTTTACTGTAAAATAAATGGGCCCGGATCACATACTTTAAAATATCATTTTAAAGTATGTGATCCGGGCCCATTTATTTTACAGTAAACAGTTGGATCCGGAGCTGAGAAATTTTAAAGTAGTGAAGCCGGGTATTTTAACATAATGCAACTGGCGTCCGAGCTGGAGACGGCAAAAAAAATTTCCCCTGTCCCATAGCCCTGGTCACAACTATTCCCTTTTATAATACAATATGAAATGCTCTACAAAAACTCGAACTGCACAACTTATATCGCCTTTCCATGATATATTCAATTTCAAAATAAAATGCTTAGCAAATGGAAGATAAGGTTTTGCAAGATTCACTTAAAAATTACTTTTAAAATCTGAAATTTTATAAATTTGAATCGAGTATTTAAATCTATCAACAACCCTCAAAAAAATCTACAATTTTTACTCCACATGCATATTCATGTTTTCATACATACCTAAATAATTTCAGTTTTCTTTAATTCTTATCCTGCATAAAACAATTTCAGTATTTATGTTTTTCTGCAGCAATCATCATTCTGTTTTAACGGATTTTATGCACTGAAGATTGGCAGGAATTATGGAAACAAATTCATTAAACAATGTATCTGAAAAAGGATCTAGAAAAATTAATACTTTATTAAAGACAAATATAGGAATAAATAAAAAAAATATTGCACGACACACACACACACACCACAACACACACACACACACACACACACACACACACACCACACACACACACACACACACACAACACACACACACGCACTTATTCTATCTATCTTATTCTATATCTATCTTATCTATTTCTCTTATCTACACACACACACACATTCACACACACACACAACACAACACAACACACACACACACAACACATATATATATATTATATATATATATATATTATATTATATATATATATTTATTATATATATATATATATATGTATATTATTACTATATATATTATATAATATAAAGTTAGTAATCTCCAAATATCAAATAAAGTAATTTAAAAACTGCTCCATGAAATAACTTAAATTTCTAAAAAATATACACAATACACATAGTATAATTTGTCAGATAAGCGAATTTCATAGAATTTCTGTGCAGACGATTAGGATTTTGAAATTGTTTGGAATTCAGTTGCAATTCGAAGCGAATTTTGAAAGAATTTCGGTACAGACGATCAGCTTTGAAAACTGTATGGAATTCAGTTCGATTTCGACGTTCAGAATTGTTGGTAAAATGTAAAACATTTTCGTTATATAATGTTTTAGAAATAATATATTGTAAAAACTTTAATTTTCTTTTACTAATATCTCCATTTTTATACAACAGCATTTTTTTTTTTTTTCAGGTGAAGTTCTTATTAAAATTTTAATAATAAAAACGAAAACAGCAAAACATTATGGAAATATTTCCTTCGTTGTTCAATTTTAGTGTTTTTTACTTTTAGTTTCTATTATTTTTCTCTTTTCTATATTAAGTAACTTTTTTCTTCTTTACGAGGGACAAAATGGGAAAAAAGCTTTATATATATATATATATATATATATATATATATATATATATATATATAATATAATATATGTAAATATGTGTGTATTATATATATATATATATATATATATATATATATATATATATATATAATATAAATATATATATATAAATAAGAGAAAAAAAATAGTATAATATATATATATATAATATATATATATATATATATATATAATTGGAAAATGCGGTGTCGAAATAAAGATAACGTTCTCATACAACCCACCAGAGGTAGGCAGCTAGAACTGCCAGGTTGCAAATGAAACATCCCGAACATACGCTATGAAAACGCTTACATATTACCTAAGTTGTATTAAAATAGGGTTGGCTGACGTACTGTCTGTGGTGCGGAACGGTGGTGACCTCATTTTAGTGCGGTGCTGAGAGGAAAATTCCGGTGCTCGGTCAGTCCTATATTAAACTTTACTTGTCACGTGCATAAAATAGTGACGAAGGTAATTCTGACTAGGGAAAGTTGCACAAAATGGTGAAAATTTATTATGATAAAACGGATGCAGTAGTAACAAGTACATTTGGGCCATATTTTTGTTGCAAAGGAACATTTGCAACATTTGGTAACATTCATTTTTTTTTCTGCGTTTGATGGGTTCCTAAGGTCAGGGAGCCCGAATCTGAGGTCGGCCAGGATATTGGAGCTGGAAATACCAAGGCATGCGGCCATGTATTATGCATAAACATAACATAAAAATAAGTTCTTTGTATGAACATAACATATAATTTATTAAAAAACATTTTAAGTTTCTACAAAAAAAAATTTTTATTAAAAAATATCAATTGATCATTTGATCAATAAATCAAACTCTACTCAACCATAGACCCAACCCCACCCATATCACCCGTGAACCATTTATTAAGACATTAAAGTCATGATTAAGTGATTAAAGTCCTAATTAAACGTAATTATTTGTACAACGTAACATAAAAATGTTTCTTGTATAAACATTACATAAAACTATTAAAAACATTTTTATGTTTATGCTAAATTTTTTATTCTTTTTATTAAAAATATCAACTATATGGGATTAAAGTGTATAGTTTAATAGTTATAGGCAAAAAAACTTAAAAATGTTTTTTTGTGTAATCACAACATAAATTTTATTCTTTTTACTCTTACAACAAAAATAACATATCTACATACTTTACGTATTAATAAAATGCTAACATTAACAAAATTCACTGCAAAATATCGATAAATAGTTAACATCACCTTACAAAACTTAACCTAATCCCACTTTTTCCAGCATATCTAATATATCAGCGTTAATTTTATATTATCATAGTAATATTTAACAAAGCTTAGCAAATATTTATCATAACCTAACCTGCAAATAAATTGAATAAGAATATTTTGGATATACTTTGTACAAACCAAGACACATACACACACCTACGACATACTTCATCATATACTATATATAATATATTTTATATATATATATTATATATATATAATATATATATAGTATTATATAATATATATATATATATATATATATATATATATATAGAGAGAGAGAGAGAGAGAGAGAGAGAGAGAGTAGGTGTTATCTAAGCGATGAAATTACATCCCATTGATATTCCAGTCCCCAATGGCTCGCCCATCTTGCGTTTATATCCACCTTTTTCTTACATAGGAGTACTCTCTCCGTATCACATACAGACCATAAAACACTACTATTATTACAGAAAACATCTTCTTTTCATATATCCCTGTGTATGGGGGAGAAAAAGTTCCTCACAGGGTATGTTTTGCGTTTCGTAGGAGGCTATTAAATGGATATAGGTAGTTGAGTTGGAGACCCTCTAATACTTACTTATAACCTAGGAATGCTGATGCATGCCTCGGACTTGGTCGTGACCACCGTAAGTGAATTTGTTTCTTCCGAAGAAATTGTATGAATCGCCTGGGTACATGGAATGTAAGAGGAATATATGGTGAGAACAAGAGGAAAGAGGTGATGTATGTATTAAAAATGGGTAAATTTGATTTTCTTAATGTGACTGATACAAAGATGAAAGGAAGTGGTAAAGACGAGTGGTGTGTGGTGGAATATGTATGTGCTGGAGTGGAGAGGAATTTAAAAGATAAAAAATCAGATTGATTGTGTTGAGCATTGAATGGTTGGATAGGTGATTGATAAAGGGATGGTATAACAGGAGCCTTTGGGTTGCGGGAGAAAATGAGAATAGTAGGAAGGTGATTAATTTTTGTGAGGAGAGAGTTATGTGGATAAGTAATGCATTCTTCAGCACAAGAGTGTTCATAAATATACGAGAGTTGGAGTAGGTAGAGATGGTATTGAAATGAAAAGTATGACTGATTTGTGTGTTGGTGAAGAAGGAGATGTGCGGGAGATGTTGAAGCATGTGATGAACGTTAAATCAGTGAGGTTGTTGGGATGGAAATATCAGATCATTATGTTGTTTTATGTAAGATTAAGTCAGTTTTATGTAAGAATGGTGGAGAGAAATGAGATAAGGAAGGATGTGGGATGAACTAAGATTGAGAATTTAAGTGAACAAGGTTATAAGGAAAAGTATGTGATATCACTTGCTAGTAGTAAATCAATTGAGTGTGAACAAGATGAAACTGAACAAATCTGAAACGAAAATGAAGGGAGCCTCTGTTAGTAGTGCAAAAGAATTATGTGAACGTTAGTGCTAAAG
>JABUQX010105074.1:0-10000 GCA_015478945.1 Trachelipus rathkii | reverse complement strand
ATCGAAAAAAGAATGATATAATGAGAGAAAATATTTAAAAAAAAAAAAAAAAAAAAAAAAAAAAAAAAAAAAAAAAAAAAAAAAAAAAAAAAAAAAAAAAAAAAAAAAAAAAAAAAAAAAAACAACGAAAAAAAAAAAAGGAAAAAAAAAAAAAAAAATGAATTTTAACAATTATTTATTTTAATTTTTTTTTTATTATTTATTTATTTTTTTGCAAATTAATTAAAAATAACAATAAATGATTAAGAAAATTTTAGAAAATATGATAATTTTTTTTAAAAAAATCATCTTCAGCAAAACATTTAAATACCCATTTTTGTATATCCTCTTTTACATTCTTCGTCTTGATAACATTTTTATATAAGTATTAGTACGACTCAGTAGTTTATTATCATTATATCTACAGGGCAATACGTAGATTAAAATAGAAAATTTACGTTACATTAAAAGTCTATATTAACATGTTTGACCACATTTATTATATATATATAATTTATTTATATAATTTTATAATATTAAGATCATTAATATGTATTTTTGTATATGATTTAAATTTAACTTATAACAAAAAATATATATAAATATAAGTATATATAATAAATAAATATATATCATATATATATATTATATTACTATATAATATTAACTTATATATTAGAAATTTCTGTATATTTATAATACTTTATAGGTATTTATCAACACAATAATATTATCTTATTTATATAATTATATATATAATAATATATAAATTTATATATAGTGGCTTAACACAGGTAATGGGTTAGGGACCACACACCCCCAAATTTATTGATTTTAATAATCTAACATTCATAGAATAGTTAAGGAGAGGATGTGGTTTGTGGAAGGAATAAAGTGCAGAGAAGAAGAAACTATTTAGTGTTTCAGTCAAACTCCCACACCAGATTCCAATCCACACCCTTGATTAGGGGTGCATGTAATGATAGGAATGAATGTCTCGGTTTGTACAATAAATATATAATGATAATTAAGATAATTTTTATTAATATAAAGATATTCTACAATTATATTTTTTTTTATTTTTTATATTTTATGATTTATTTGAGGAGAGTGTCGTTTTATTTTGTAATGTGTGAGAAGTGTTGTAGTAAGATAAATGAAGGTGGAATAGAGAATAAAGGGTTGACAGATGCTATATATCTCCGAGAACCTGACCGCTGCGTATCTATTGAGAAAAAAATAACGACCCAACATCTCGCCAAAAAGGTAAGAGGGTCAAATTCGAACCAGAAAGTGGCAGAACCAGTTTGGCCTTTAGACTGCTCACACCTGTCAAAAAGCTGGGTCGAAACCAGAGCCCCCCCCAGAATATGAGAGCAGATACTCCAATTTAGGGTGGGCTCGAAAAAAGGAAGAATATTTAAAAATGCAAAATTTCCACTCATCCTAGTATTTGGCTTTTGATGTAAAAAACACAATTAGAAGAAAAAATTCAGTGGTTACTATTTTTCGTTGACCCACTTGACTTTATGTTCAAGACATTCAAAATTATGGAATTTTCTCTTGTTAAAAATATAAAAATGACTATAACTTTTTTACTAAATGCGTTACAAATACATTTTTATATCAAGAAGATGCGAAATTGAATTTTATACAATTTTTGTGGTATAACATTTTTTTCATAAAATTTATATTTTCAAAGTTATTTAATAATAATTAAATGGTAATAATTCAGTAACAAGTAGCCGTCCAATCTTGGGAAACTGGGACAAAAAGGAAGTAAAGCTTTTTTTTTTTTTAATTAAATGGTAATAATTTCTAAAGAATAAGAATATGTGTAGTATTAGTTGGTTATGATCGTAGAGGTGTAAGAATTTAATTAACTTAAATGTTATTATCTTAAAACTAGAATTTGAAGTAACTTTTTGAAACAAATTTTTCATTAATTTCCTAGATCTAATTTTATTCCTAATGAGTCCATCTCTACGATCATGACCAACTACTGCTGAAGAAGCCTCTGTAATCAGTTTTATATGTGTTTCTACATTCTGACTATGGCACTCATGTCCTAATTCTAATGGATTTTGAATAAAATTTTCAATATCACTTCCACTTAGTCCTCTTAAAATGGGTGGTATTGTTTGCCATTGTAGAATTGGTGTCATTTTATAATAACATGATGCCCTGAAGTTAATGTTTGGCTTCAAAAATATTCTCAAATCTTTATTCATATATATGGGTATTCACTTTCATTATCACAGGTTTCATTTTCATCATCACTTTCAAATATTCCTTCGGCCAAATCATCTTCTTCAAAGCTTGGTATAATTCCTTTCATATAAAATTTTTTATTGACAGCTCTCCTTCTAACCTGTTCATCTTCATCAGCCAACATTGCAAATAAAATAATTTCCCCATGAACAAAATAACTGTTGTTATCTAAAGTTTTATAGCAAGTGTCCCTTATAGGAATTTCTGGAAATTTATAGATTTTTTGAATCAGTAAAATAAGTTTTTTGCTCCATCAGTAAAGTTTTTATTAATTTTTATATGAAACCAGCTAGGAAAGTAAACAGTTACAATGAATTCTGCAATAAGTTTTAAAATGTTGGTTGCTTTTAAAATTGAGACATAGAAGCGGAGAATTCTACAAGCCAGTGTAAGCCAACGGGAATGATTTATGGGCCCTAACTTCTAAGCCAACGCTTACGATCATCATCTTACAATACCAGTAAATCACACCCAGCAAATGCGATATGAATAGTATTGATCAGTTAGAAAGTATATCTACAGTTTTATTGGTCATCAAACATGCACAAACTCCAGCCGCTAAATTATCTTTACAATAAAAATTTCCAATGAGGATTAACATTTTCGATTCGATTACTTGACTATGGGATCAAGCAAGTTTAAAAGCAGTTTAGTCGTGTACCAATTTATTTTATGAAAACGTGTACTAATGCACTCAATTGAGCATGCCAAACGGCAAATATCCCATTGCAATGGTTCACCAAGAAACAATTATAAGTATCTAATTGAGCCATGTAAATGACCTGTATTCACATTTGTTCCATCTGCTTTTACTAAAACCAATTTTTTTTCTAGCTACTGATTGACTGACTGAGTATTTATGGGAAAATAATAGATAACAACATACATTTTAATTCTCTTACTGTCATCTTAAAAACGATGAATTCTTGGAGTATAGAAAGATTGATAAATAAAAGTGAAGAAATGGTGTAATCAACATCAACAATTTACTGATAATTATATAAGTAATATTTGCTTAAATCGCGATGCAATTTAGTATTGAAAATATTCTGCTAAGCAAATATTCATGAAAAGCACATTAAGATTATATATATCACATAATATTAAATTACCAGTTCACAGTAGATAACGTACAATGTGTCTTCCAAGTATTGTAGTTGTAATATTTTCCAACTAATTCTCTAAATATATTTAGGACTAGCGTCATTTATTCGCCAAATCAAAACCTATTCATGTTACTTTTTCGAACATGAACATGATTTCTCTTCTTTCTGTCGGTCTGATGATCTCAATTTATTTTTTACCTACTCAATTTTATAATTTCTGTTAAATGTATAAATAATTCGTTATTATACATTAAGCAAGGAAAACTAATATTTATAATCAATTGTAATATATTTGAATATTATTAAATATATATATAGAGCAATTATTAAAGTCTTAGTACTTACTTATCTAATATACATTTTTCTTTATCATTGGTAAACTGTAATATACAAATATATACCATAATAGCAGCAGATATATAAAGCAAAACAGTCTGCCCAACTCTATCTAACTTAATTTTATAGGTATATCCTGAAATAATATTTATATATATTATAATACTTATTATATTAAATTTATATGTAATAAAAATGTAATAGTTGCAAGATTACAATAAAAGTAATTAACGATAGAGTGAATATTGATTTTAACAAAATTATACTTTATATACATAAAAATCATCTACACTTTTAAACCTTAAATTTGCTGTTCTCAAACTTCAGCTAAATGTTTGTAGTTTATGTCCTAATTATTTGCTCACTTGTTTTATCTCCAATGTAATCAATCATAGTATCATTATCACTTGATATGTTTCACTCATCTCCATAGCTATACGTATTGCTAGTTTTTCTTATCTTTGTATAGTTATCTGAAAACAGCAACTATGATATTTGACTTTCAGTGTAAAATTCTTGAACAATTTAAACTTCCTCTACTCATTTTTCTAGAATCATTTGCTAGTTTTGAAATGTTACTTTCAGAAGGAAATATATATTGTTTACAGGGACCATTTAGCAAAGTGCAGTAGCCATTAACTGTTTGTTATTTGATGCTGAATAATATATTTTAAATTCCTTAAAAATTTTAAATTTTTAGTTTCTCATAACGTATGATTTTATTTTTTTTTCAGTTATATACAAAATTTTAATAGGCCCTACTATACCAATAAATAAATCATAATAGTAATTTTGAAAAAATTATATGAATGATAAAATAAAAAGGTTAAATAGTTTATGAAATTTGTAATTAATATGTAATAACAATGCTTTGGTACCTACATATTAAACTGTATTACTTCCTCTTTTGCTCTATTTCACAAATTATTATTCAGTTAATATTATAATCTTAATTTTTACATTATTTTATATATTCACTTGTATCAAATAGTTTGTTTATTAATTATCTATAAACCTTGATGCGTCCAATTTTAAATTTGGGACCTCATTTTTCTTATGATAATTCACAAGTCGATAAAATTGTTTTAGTATTAATTATGTAATCTCGTTACGAGAATGAATAGCATGGCTCCAGTATGAGGATAAAGTGAGGTGTAATAAACATTGTATTTGATCTACCATAAAAATTAATAGCTTCTTCAATTCTGCTTTCAAACACTTTTCTTTTCAGTAATCTTCAAATTAGAGGCATCTCTTCAATTACTTTTATAAAAGGGAGTACTTCCGTTGTGAGAATCTCATTTGATGGCTAAGTATAGAATTAATCAATTGTAGGAATTTTTGTTAATTTTCTTTGTTAAAAAGTTGCTTCAAAATTTAGGTATTTACTAAGAATAACTAGATATATAAAATATGGATAATGTTAATGTCCAATCGCAAGATAAATTAAAATATACTATACATCTCTGAATATTTGATAAAAATGTATAAAACTAAATAAATATTTATATGATTATGCTTATTATAGGTGAGATAGATATTAAGTAGTATTGTATTGTAATCTTATATAATATATATACATATAGTATACTGTAGTATTCACAATCTATATAAATAATTATCATCTACTCTCACTACACTAATAAATAAAATTGAAGTAGAATAATTTTTTTATATAGAATTGCTTTTAATCTCAATATAATTAATATATGAGTTTTGTGATATCATTTTTCTCCTATTATTCACATATAAAATTCTTTTAGTATTAATATTAATTATATATATACGAAATATTAAATTCTTTTCTTAAATTTCTCATCAAGGCTGGTTTGTATCAAAGTTATATCTAATATATATATGATATAATATATATATATATATATAAGTTTTCATAAATATGTTTATATAGCTACGCCAGGTGGATATCAAAAGTCATTTACTCCCTAAAAATTTCAATATTCCTATTCTTACAAAATTTATATATCATAATATATCTTAAGAATATATTAGTATAATAACAAAAAAAGATAATCATATAAAATAGTATCCTTTACTAAATAAAAAAAATTAGTTTAACTAAAATTAATCGGTTACCAAACAGTGAGAATTGGGAAAATAAATTATATACGTACCAATTAAGTAATTTATTATATTCACATAAAAAAGTATAACCGTAATAACTTCCGCTATTATTCTCTGTATTAATAACTTTAACAAAATAATATCATGTCTTATGAAAAAAATTTTTACCACAATAAATGTTAAAATTTTATAATTCTGCATCCTGCTGTATAAATATTTTGTCGAAGCCATAGATATATTATATACGAACCAAAAAGTGTCATGTTCACTATTAAGCTACAAATATCCTACCACCTAATGGATATAACACAACAATCTCGGTATTTTTTTGCCTCCACTAATGAAAGACCTATCTTAATTCCATCGCAGGAATGGGTGTCGACTGCGTGTGAACACACAATTTGACATCAACTTATTATCTTTTTTTCCCCTATCATTGAACATGTTGTTTTTACTATTAAGAAACCATCGTCTTTCCCTTTCTTTCAGCGAACCATTAAAAGACATTAATAAATTACCCCTAGGTTCTCTAGAATTTGTTTGTTTTGATATTTGAGGATTTTCAAGCGCCTACCTAGTGACTCCCAAATTATAGAGCGGATGAGACCCTTGATATACTGTGAGAAAGTCGACGAAGAAGAGGGGAAGAAGTCTCGCAGATAAGAAAGAACTCTCTCTTTCTTTGACGGAGCCGCAAGAAAAGCCTAACAACCGTTGTGATGTGAGTCTTCTCCAGATTCATATTTCTTGATTTGTTCTATAAGTTGAGACCAAGAGAGTGTATATCAATATAGTCAACAGGAGAGACGAGAGAACTCTTCGAAAGGAGATAGCTAAAGTATAAAATCCCTTGAATTCTTTTAGACAATCTTTCTATAAGAGAATATAAGTAGAAAAGTTGGTTTTAAAGAAATTTAATTTGGCCATCAAGTGATCCCTGAAAACGACCCACCGGAATTTCCAGTATAGGAGTACAACCATAGATCTTCTGGAATAAGTTAGACGTAAAAGAGGGCTCGGATCCTCAAGATATGAAAAGATGGGAGAGAAAACAAGAATTGAAAGTGGAATGTATGATTAACCTCGCCCAGCTATCGAGTCATACGCGATCCACGAAATACTAAATGAATAGAAGTTAGATGTGCAGTGAGCAAGCACAAATACAGAACAGTAGGAATAATAAAGATAGAACAGAATCTTGAGAAACACACCTGATTAAACTGAACCTTATAGAATATCAGAAAATAATTTATAAAAGATCGTCGTCAATACAATACAATCAACTCAGAATAGTGAACTATTGAAAGAAAGCTTGGACATATAGTAATAATGATATAATGAGAAGGAATGAGGAAGCCTTTAGGCAGTGACGCGTCTATAATTATACTCCGTATCAAATCTATTGAATATTCAAGACGCCACACGCAATGTCTTTACCCCCGTAGAATTCCTAAGAGTCGAGGAATCAAATATATATATACCATATAATTGTGAGATATTGAAAGTATATTCCATATATTATATTTTAATACTCTCAATCAAAATTTAAATATTATCTATTATATTATAATTTAATAATTTTATCCATCAATATTATTTACTATTATTCAATATTTCAAACACTATAGCCTAGCATATTTCACATGAGCACAGTCACTTTTAATGATAAATTTGTATATAAATCACTTCATTTAATAGTTCATACTATTCATTAAAAGAATTTTATTTAATAATAAAAATAAATTATACCTACCATTAAAATAAACTATGTAAATACTACGATTAGTCAATTTTATACTTAAATTATATAATCATACGTATATTATTACTTTGAATCTTGATAAGCTATCTTATCAAGATGAGCGTGTATTACTCTTGATTTTGTTATAAAAAAATATTCTACTATTTGTAACAATTTAATCATATTAATTTTACTATATTAAAATCACAATTTTATATCATATTATGTTAATTTACTATAAATATTTGTGATTATAAAGTATTAATTTGTATCAATAAATCACTTTCATAATTATAATAATTACCCAGTTTTCTCAGATAAAGTCAAACCTTCACTTTCTAATATACCATAATTTACGTGTAATGGAAAATTTACCCAATTATAATTTTGAAATTATGTTGAAAAATTGATTTAAGTTTCATAAGCACAGTATATTCTGTTTTAATTAACATTAGTCATTAATAAATTAATAAATAATAGTGTTCATGCCTTATCGAAAATTAATAAATCTGATTCATTGTAAATATAGTGTTTGTAAAAAGTTTTCCAAAACCTATTACTTTTAAGACAAAACATTAATATTATTGTTATGTTCTAAGGTAGTTAGAAGTATTTTATATTTTTTAAATCAAATTTAAATTAATAAATAATTCCCGTCATCTTCAGATTTTATTACGAGAATTCATAGAAGATTGAATTTAGTGTAATGTTCAGACTTGTTCGGTGTTTAATATATAACCGTAACCTCTCGCATTGATTCCTATTAGGATAATCCTAACAATAATACATTTTAAAAAATATATATTAATCGATCTATCAAGATTTTAGTGTTTTGAAATTGACACGAAAACCTTACTTTCTTTAGTTTCAAGTTTTCATATAAGACATAGTTAATTTATCTGTCATTAGAAAATATATTTGGGGTTTTAAAATTTGACATTAAAATAATATATTCTTTTATATATATATAGCTCAGTTATTTAGACTAATTTTATCATATCATAAAGCAAGAGAATTACTATTAATCTTTCGTCAATATATTAATATCCTAAATAATCTTTGAAATGCTCATGTAATAGAACACTCCAGGTCCTCTCTCGATCCCTTTTAGGTTACCATAGTCCAGTACAATGTTAAACATCATTTTAATATAATATATAAAGTTATATGAGAAGAAAAAAAAGGAAGTCGAAAGTGAAAGATAGTAAAATTAATATAATATATTATATAAATATATATTATATACTGATATTAAATAAATAATTATAAATATAATAAGAATAATAATATAATATATATACAGAATAATATACCAATAAATATAATAAAAATAATTAAATTTCTAAATAATTAGTATTTGTGTGTTTATCATTAACTCGACAGGGAATCTGAATTGCTATAATGATAACATACTTTACCAATTATATAAAAATTTATACAATATTCATAATAATAGATGATTCAACAACTAACATATAGATATACTGAATAAATATCAATAGAGCAAGTCATCCCGCACAACAAAAAAATTATAACTCGCACACACTATAAAACACAACAATGCTCCAATGAGTTTCAAAACCCTTTTTATTAGGAATCCATGTCAAATATAAATTCCATCATTCATTTACCTATATATATCACATTAGGATTGTTTGAATTAAGTATCTACGTCATATATAACATTTCTCTTGTAAAATTTTTAAACCCTTACGTTTCTGAATATATTTTCAAACATTTATATAATTAGATATACGGTGAATTATATATCGAGGTATTTCATATTTATATTTAAAAATATAGTTTTAAAGTATATGAACCATGCCAAATAATTATTTAAAAGATAGTAACCTTACTCCTATTTTAATAAAGAATTGATGCCTCCTTGTTTCTTTCTAATTGTTTTTAGCCTAAAGCTATTTATTCTTATTTATCGTATTTATAGATATTGTCGAGCTCTCCACCAGAAGATAATTATTAATTGTCGCAGCGATGGCAAACTTGCAGCTGCTAAATAATGTAAAAAATTGTTATTAAAAATCCTCATGTTTTGCTAATGAATTTTATTTGTGACATACTATATTTAGATTAAATTGTTATACCTTTAAAAATTTGATGTTTTAGTAAAGGTTTTCTGTAAATATATTTGTTTTTCGTTTTGATTAATTCTAAATATATAAAAATTGTTTTACTTATTTCTTTGACTTTAATTATTTTTTTGACCTATCCGCGTTGTAAGATTATTTTTCATTCTAAAACTGTTCATTATTAAGGAGAAAAAAGGCATTGTTTAATATATCTTTAATTTTAAATGATATTTTATGATTGTTTTTAAAGCTATTAAATTTTATTTTAATTTTTTTTGCATACTTTTTAATGATTATTAAAAGGAAATTGTAATTCATCAAAAAAAAAATTTCGACTCTCACACGATCTTTTTCACACATAAGTTAACTAACTGCACCTTCCAATATAGCTTACGTTT
>JABUQX010105073.1:15000-17500 GCA_015478945.1 Trachelipus rathkii | reverse complement strand
CGTAGTTTTGGAGGTATAAAAATTTAAAAAAAAAAAAATCCTTTTCCATACAAATTTCATACGCTGATTCCATATATGTTATCAGATTTCTTGTACCTATCTTAGTTTTAGAGATATCATGCGGGTACTTTCTTTGTTTCACCTGGGTTAGCTTTTGGTTAACTTAATTAAGTTTTGTTAGAATCCTTTGGGAGAAGCTGATAACTCACGTGTACATGTTTTAGAACGAAAAAAGAACTTTTCGCTTTTTTTCTTAATGTCACATTCAATATTGCATGTGTTACATTTCTTATTCGTCACAATTAATTAATTGGAAATATTGCAAAAAACTTAAAAGTGACCAGTCACTTGAACAAATTTCGAATATGTCACTTACATTCATTTCTGCTAACTACAAATGATTTACTCGTTCTAATATAAATTTATAGTTTAATTTTTTTTGTTAAAAAAGTGAAGCTACTTTTCGCTCATTTTTTGGTGTTTTTAATTCTTTTAAATTTTAACTCTATTCATTCTATTTTAATTAATTGGAAATTAATTTATATTTAAAATATTAATATCGAGTATACAGTTAAAATTCTAGTAATCATGACATAGGTAAGGAAAAGTACCTTACCTAAGTATATATATATATATATATATAATAGTATATATATATATATATATATATATATATATATATATATATTATATATATATAATATATATATAAATATATATAATAATATATATATATATATATATAATATTAATATTATATGTATATATAAATATAAATATATATATATATATATAATATATATAATTATTATATATATATAATATATATATATAATATATATATATAAATATAATATAGATATATATAATATATATATATATATATATATATATATATATAATATATATATATATAATATTAGTATATATATATAGAACAGATGGTGGCAGATACATCACAGCGACGGTTAATGTTCGTCGCACTCGTCACAATCACAAATACGTCGTACATGTTGACATTGCTGTTACATCCTTATGTGATGTACACTTTTCGTTCCAATGCAAACGTATGCGACCGTAACATTGTGTACAATTAGATGTTTCCGCGACACTGCCGGCGGTAATGAGATCCTTTATAAAAAATAACAAACCACTGTCTTTTTTGTCCAAATTGCCTAATACTCTTTCAAATCGTTTTTATCTATTGTTTGTTGTTTATAAGTCACTTTTATACATGATTTTCTACAGAAATTTTATTATGTAAGTAACTTCATTTTTTTTCAAATGTCATACATTTGCGGACCACTCATAAATATAATTTAATATGTTCATCACGATATGCTCCATTAAAATGAGTTTGGAGGACTCTGCCATTTGTAGTTCAATTATTTTGTGTGAAATTTATGTATGTAGTTGCTGTTTATATGTGTTTCACCGAAATATTTATTTTATTTTATTAAGTTATTTTCCGAAGGTCACTAAATGTAACCTCCTTCTATAAAAGCTGAAATTGCTGACTAGTTAAGCCGTATTATTATTCTGAAAGCAAACTTTTAGCCACGAAAGAATTAATTAATATATACCACTTTTTCTAAATATTAAGTCAACAGGCATATATATATATATATATATATATTATATATATATATATATATATATATATATATATATAATATATTATATAATATATAATATATAAATATATAATATATATATATATATAATATATATAATATATATAATATATATATATAAATAAGTAATAATATATATATATATAATATAATATATATATATTATATATATATATTATAGATATATATATATATATTATATATATAGTATATTAATATATAATATATATAGATATTCAAACTTATACAAACATCGCTCCAAACGGTATTTAAAATCAACCCCTCCCTCCCAATCCCTCCAAAATCTCCCTTGGCTTACTCACTACGTCAAACTTCCTAACCGCTTTATCGTACATAAAAAACAAAATTTGTTTACAAATGTTTTTCTTATGTTCATTTTAATTTATTTTGGTAATTTAATAACTAAAATTTGATGCTGATTTCAACAACATCTTCCTTTTTATTGCAGCTTTAGCAGTTTTTAAGACAGTTGTGGCCAACCATTGGCAAATGCGCATGGCTGATTACTGGTGGTGCTTTGAATGAATCCTTGTTCCTCCTTTTTCTTTTAAAATGTTGCGCAAACTGATCTTTTTCAGCGGCTAAAAGAAAACTTTAAAGAATTTTTTTGATACCATTTTTGTAAATTGAAAGTTTATAATTTTAATACAATAGTTGGGTAGTGCTTTCTCACATTAGCAAACATATTTAAAAAACTTTAAAAATATATATATATATATATATTATATATATATATATATATAATATATAATATATATATATATATATATATATATATATATATATATATAAATATATATATAATATATATAATTATATATTAATATATTATATATACAGCACAC
>JABUQX010105073.1:5000-10000 GCA_015478945.1 Trachelipus rathkii | reverse complement strand
GCCCCTCTCTGGGCAAAGATCATAGAGGGCGTCGAAGAATCCAATACGCGACGCGTAGTTCAAGCAGGAACTCTATTTCATGTGGCCAAATGACTAAAGTTAAATTCCAAAATTTCAAAAAAGAACAACAGATATCGAAAGTTATGCCACTCCACATCATAGTATTATTATTTATTAATGTATAAATATATTACGTATGTGTATTATTAAGGTCGTAAAAGGAAATTTTAAAAATCTTTAAAATTTAAAAAAAATTTCTCATTGTTGCGGGAAAATTTTCAACAACTCCTTTAAGCTGGCAATTCTGATCTGAGGTCATAGATGATAGCTGAAACTCATGTTTAAGAAAAATCCGGCAAATTGTGATAGGGGGCAGAATGAAGTAGGCTCTCATTAAGTTCTTCCTGCCTTACACTTTGCTGTGTACCTTCTGCTTCTATTTCTTCTCTTTGCCTTCTGATTCTTAATCCAACTTTGCTTCGTACGAACCTTGTCTGCGATCATGGATTGTACTAAATTATAGGTGTTATATTTAGTAGTATAGTACTATATTATATATATATATATATAAATATATATAGGTATTGTATATATGTAAATATAATTATATAATATATATAATATGTAGAGTATATATTTAGGTATATTATGGTTATATATAGTATTTTATATATATATATTTTTAAATATTATACATATGAGAATATGATAGATATATGTTGAGTATGATAATATATTAGGATATATAAGTATATTATATATATATTATATATAATATAATATAATATATATATATATATAATATATATATATATATAATATATGATATATATGATAGTATATATATATATATAACGATATATATATATATATAAATAATATATATATATAAATATATAATAATATATATATATATATATATATATATATATATATATATATATATATATTGTAAACGTAGAACGCTTGTCAGCTGTTGTGGACGAAAGCTCTCCATCGCGATCGATCCTCGTAGATTTCCGACTCTTCCAGCTCCTTCCAGTCCAACGCTTCTTCTCTCAACCGGCCGTCGCTCACTTTATCGCTTCATCTGGTTCTGATTGCCTCCACACTACGTCTTCCATCGCCTTCATCTGTAGTACTTCGGGCACCTATTCTCATTCATCCTCATCACATGTCCTTACCATCGCAGCTGTCCCTTTTCAATATAATTCAGTATACTCTCCACCACCAGCTCCTCTCTTATATCATCATTTCTCATTCTATTCCTCCTCGTTACTCCCTACATGGATCTCAACAACCTCATTTCCCATGCTTGTAAAAATCGTACTCCTAGTTTTTGTGTAGGGCCGCTTCTGAGCGTACGGTAGTATAGTTGTAGTATACCAACATGTATATTACTTATTTTCAAATTCCGAGACAGTTCGTCTGGGTAGTACATGGATATAGCGATCCCAATGTTTATTAAACTTTTGCATTACTATTCAATTCTATTTTTAATAAAGTATTTCCCCACCCCAAGGCAAATTCTTTGTGTATTTAAACTGATCAAACCTGCTTCAATTCCTCATCCCTCACTCTAACATTCATTTCCTCCTCCTCTTTACTTATCAGCACCACCTTTGTCTTCTCCCCATTTATCATCATTCTTCTCTCCGTCAAATTCTCATCCCACACTATAGTAAATCTCAGCAGATCATCTCTTGATTCAGCCACCAAAGCAAGATCATCTGCGTATATGAAAGACAGTTTACTTCACTCGTCTCTGGACCATTTTTCCCCAATAATTCATGAGCAGAAACAAAATCGGAGAGAGAACACTACCCTGCTTCACCCCGTGTCAACATCAATCCAATCTCCATCGTCAATCTGGTTCTTCACCTTGCGTGAACTATTCGTTTAGTACTCTTTATTGCTCTTCTCAGTTTTTCCGGTATCCCATACTCTCTCGTTGCAAGCATATTTCACAGGACCCCTTTTGGTACACGGTCAAAAGCTTTCTCGAGGTCTACAAATGCCAAATACATCTTTCTGTTAAAATCCCAACCTTTTCACATACTTTCTTTAAAGCGAATATCAGATCGATTTTTGATCTATTTGGTTCAAAACCATGTTACCACTCGTCCATTTTATTTTCTACCTCTCTCTCTCTCAATCCTTTTCCTAGCATTCTTTCGTACACCTTTGCGATATGTAGTGTCAAAGCAATTCCTCTGTAATTTCTACAGTCTGCTTTATCACCTTTTCTAAAAATTGGGCATATTACTGATCTGTTCAATTCTTTAGGTGTCCATTCCTTTCGCCAGCATTTGTTCATTAATTCTTTCATCCTCGCACTTCCCTCCTCTCCCTCACTCTTCAAGATTTCAGGCGGCATCATGTCTTTACCCGGTACTTTCCCATTTTTCATCTTTCTCAAAGCATATGCCATTTCTTCGTCGTGGTCTGCCATTTGTCCTCCACCACCTCCCCAGGGTCCCCTACTTCATGTACATCCTCCTCCACATCATTTGGTATATTCAGCAAATCAACAAAATAGTTCCTCCACCTTTCCCCCAATCTCTCTCGGGTCCATTAATAACACTCCATCCTCATTCTTTACTGAATAATTTGGGAGTTTTGAAACCTTTTCAAAGGAGAAGAACTATATTTGCCTTTGGAAGAACCAAAGGTATGTAAATAATGACTTATTTTCCCTTTCCATTCTTTTACCTTTAGATTAGGTCCTATTTGCTGATTACAATTTCCATATCTTTCTCCATTCTTATTGTTCTTCCTTCATGCCTTTCTATAACATTGTGATTTTTCCCTTAACTGCCCCTCTGCACCCTCTCTTGTCCACTCACGCCGGATAAGTTTGCTTTATCTTTTTTCCATTAATAGTTCTCGTTTTGGTTTCTATGATCCTCTTAGATACCTCCACAATGTATCAACGGAAAACCTCAGTCAGCCCTTCCTCCATATCTACATCTCCCAAAACCCTTTGTCTTTTAGGTGTTTCATTTCTCTCTGGAATATTGGTCTTTACAAGCTGATCTCTCAGTCAACTCAACCATCCCAATCTTTTCTCCCCTACATCTAAGAAGGCTTCTTGCATTTTCCATTCTCAAATTCCCCACAACCAATCTGTGGTCTGCCTCTTCCTATATGGATGGTATACTTTCATATCCTTAAAACATCTTTTGTTGTTTGTTAGGATCAAATCGATAATGATTTCTCCCATATGCCTGCCTTCCGACATCCTATCGTACTTATGTCCATATTCTGACTCTCTATATTTATATTACGTGTTCATTATACTCATTGTTACGCACACACAAAGTCTATGATGGTATCTCTTGCCAGATTCTTATTTCCCAAACTAAATGCTCCTATCACATTTTCAATTCCTCGGCGATCCGTACCAACGTGTCCATTCATATCCCCCAGAACAATTACATTTTCATGGAATGGTACTCTATTTTTGACGTCCTGCAATTCTTGATAGAAAATTTCCCTCTCCCCACCTGGTCTGCCCTGCTGCTGCAAGTACACCTGCATAAAGGCAAGATACAATATTTTGCTCGGGCTGAGCCCAAAAATACAAGAATTTTTCTGTTCGATGTTACTCTTTGCGACATCTCCTCCGACATTATCACTCCCACTCCATGTCTATTTTCTCTTCCTCCACTATATATCAATTGGTAATTATGATGAAGAACTCTAACTCCACTTCCGGCCAATCTCGTTTCACAAACTCCCAGCACATCCACCCTCCGCTCCCTCATCAGCATCACCATCTCCTCCTCCTTCCCTCTCAACGTTCCAACATTTAAAGTGGCAACACGTATATTTTTCCTAGAAGTTCCATTTCGTATTCCAAAATCGCGCTGGCTTGCTGGCTTGCTGGCTTGCTGGCTTGCCGGCTTGCTGGCTTGCTGGCTTGCTGGCTTGCTGGCTTGCTGGCTTGCTGGCTTGCTGGCTTGCTGGCTTGCTGGCTTGCTGGCTTGCTGGCTTGCTGGCTTGCTGGCTTGCTGGCTTGCTGGCTTGCTGGCTTGCTGGCTTGCTGGCTTGCTGGCTTGCTGGCTTGCTGGCTTGCTGGTCCTGTCGCAACCCTATTTTCGAGACTGCTAATTTGTGCCATCCAGCGCTTAGTCCCCGAAGGTTACAGGGGATTTGCACCTCCCCCGACTATTAAACGCTGGTAGGTTTAAGCCACCGCACCTCATCAAGGTTACACAGTCTCTTATCTGTGTGGGCCCATCCACAACAGACCGCGGTGGATATATATATATATATATATATATATATATATATATATATATATATATATATATTTATATATTTAATATATATTATATTATTATAGTCATATATATATATATATATTATATATATGATATATATATATCTAGATACATGTATCGGCGATACGTATCAATCCGATACATTTGTATCGTTATCGGTCAATCGCTTTAGACAATTCCAAATGTAATCGGCTATCGGTATTGCTTTGTACATTTTTCTATGAAAATATGTGTACGGAAAAATCGATAATTTATACATGATACATTTTTAAAAACAATTTATCAAAGCATATATATATATATATATATATATATATATATATATATATTATAAAAATATAATATATATAATATATATATATATATATATATATATATATATATATATATATATATATAAAAATATAAAAAAAAAAAACAAGATATCAAAGCATATATATATATATATATATATATATATATATATATATATATATATATATATATATATTATATATATTTTTTATTTTTTTTTATATAAAATATAAAAAAATAATATATTTAAAAACAATATTATTATATATATATATATATATATATATATATATTTTCTACCACTTTTTTTGTAGGTAATAATGATAAAGACTCTTGTAATTTTAAAGGTTTAATATATCATCTGAATCAGAAGTGGGAATCTATCCCGATACACCACGCCTGGTTGAAGAAAAATTAAAT
>JABUQX010105072.1:15000-23200 GCA_015478945.1 Trachelipus rathkii | reverse complement strand
ATTCTGAAACTGTTATTAAACGATTCCTAGACACTATTGATGTGCAGAAATTCATACATCTACTTAGAAAACGATGGGCGGTAAGCATCTATGCTGACGATCCAGAGACCAAACATACTATGATATCTGAGAGGGAGCTTTTTACATATGTGCTTTCGGATGGCATTGATGAGAGACACGTAGCTACATGATAGACAACGATATAAATGACTGGCATATTTGTAAAGATTTACAGAGTATTAATCTTGAGTCTTCGTGAAGTTTCTGTGAATGTCTATAACAGTGTTATACACCCTTATAAATATATTTAATATTATTGTAAACGTAATTAATGATAAAATATTTAATATTCTTGTGAATATATTTAATGTTAAAATATGTACGTCTGTGATTATTAAAGTTCTAGCTATGTAGTAAAGGCTTTTTAAGTGAAGTTATTGCTTTAACACCATCAAGTAAACGTTCGTAAATATATATATATATATATATATATATATATATATATATATATATATATATATATATGTTCTTACCATACCTTCGAAAGCTACATTATACCTCGAGCACGCTACGAGTATGGATGTGGGTAAATTCATGTTCTTCAGCCCTGCTACATGTATGGTGGCGGGTCCCACAAGCTGCGGAAAAACCTTTCTGTTGTTAAACATATTAAAGGATGGTGGAATTTTTGAGCATGCACCCGTGAAAATAATCTGGTGCTATAGTGTATTCCAGGAGAAGTTTAATGAGTATAATAATATAGTAGAATTCCATGAAGGGATATACGATATTAAATCATTGGAAAATGTACAAGGTCATAAAGTTATAGTACTGGACGACATGTTGCACAAGTTAAACGAGGATATAGCTGAGACGTTTACGGTGTATTCCCATCATTTAAATATATCTGTATTTTTCATTACACAGAACATTTTTCATCAAAGCAAGCACATGAGGACTGTTTCTTTAAACACTCAGTATCTGATTCTGTTTGGGCAAAGAAGAGATATGAGCCAGGTCAATTTTCTAGGGTCTCAGATGTTTCCGTTGGCAAGAAAAGAGTTCTTGAAAGTATATAAAGAAGTTACTTCGGATCCGTACGGATACTTGCTGTGTGAGCTTCATCCTAGGAACACGCATAGAGTTCTGCTCCGCACCAACATTCTACCGCATGAGATAGAAACTGTGTACATTCCTGCATAATGAGTAGTTTAGTTGTAAAGTATTTACCTCTTATAAAAAGATTTAAAAAGCTGAAACCGGCTGAAAAGCGTAAAATAATCTGTGATGATGAGAAGTTCGTCCAGTGTGTATGTGAACTCTGCTTGAATCTTATAAAGGGGAATGTTCCTTTAAACAGGCCTCAGAAGGTAAAGCTGCGTCGACATAGAAACACCATTAAAAAACTCTCCCGTAACATAAAGCAACTGAAAAATAAAAAGAAGGTGCTGCAGAAGGGGGGTGGTGTATTCCTACCTCTACTTTTCTCAGTAATTGCTCCTCTGATTACCAAGTGGATATCTTCATAATGAAGAAGGTTGCTGTATTACCGTTTAACGAGTATGAGAAAATGAAGTGTAATACTACTTCATCGTCGCAGAGGCCCACTGCTCAGACTACCCAAACGCCGCCTTACGCAGGGCCCCTGCAATTTCCACCCCCCAATCATCATCATCATCATTTCTCTCGAGAGAACCAACAACCTTTGACTGATACACAAATTCATCAGCAAACTCTACCTTACAGCTTGTTCGACCCTAAAGTTGAACAGATAAACAATTACGAGAAAGAGGTTTACCGGATATTAAATTCAGACATTAACATCCATGAGAAGCGTATCTTGTACCAGGATGCAATGCAGAAATTATTAAGTCTCAAGGATTTGCATCTAAAGGGTCCACTAATTAAGTCTGACGTGGAGGAAACAATTTTGCCACAAGAAGTAAAACCTGAGATGAAGTACGAAGACAACTTAAGAAATATCCTAGAGGAGAGCTTGCCAACCAGGGTCTTGCCGCAAATCAGGACTAACTCGCTTAATATTTAAAAAAAAGAACAAAATAACATGGAATGAGCCTTTAGGTCAATCATTATGATTGATTGAGTAGTTAAAGGATCAAACATTGTGGATTTTTAATAGCTGATCGCTCGCCGCGGACGAAGAAAGGGCTGGTTAACAGAGCGTGCCAGCTATCAAACAGGGGCTTCAGGACTATAAATTATATACCCCGTTCTTTAAATTCTTGAACACACGGCAGATAGCAGATTGGATGATTATTCCTAAGACACCAAGACCCGATTCTAGTCCTTCAGGTTCGTCCTACGCTTCAGATAAATTCAAACGTGTGGTTAAAGGAAGAGTAAGAAAAGCCCCATACCCTAATCTTAAATGGATTAATTCATAGTTACGCTATGATGTTATTAATATTATTAATTCAATATATATATATATATATATATATATATATATATATATATATATATATATATTATATTATACATTAATTATTATATATTATATATATATATATATATAATATATATAGTATAAATATATAATTTGATCATTGTTCTAATTTGCTCACTTGTGAATAAATAAATAAATTCATCATATTAAACACTATGTTTTAATTTCCTTTTTACATATAATATATATATATATATTATATATATATATAATATATACTATACTAAATATATATATAAATATTATATATATATATTATATATATTATATTATATATATATTATATATATATATATAATTATATAAAATGTTATTACTGCATGTCGTAGACACCATGGAGGCTAAGGAAGTGGTTGATAAGTATTATTACGATGTGAAGGAGCCTAATAGCTACGGTGGATTCACAATTTGCCTCGAGGTTTCCGGACATTGGACGGAAAGAGTTGAAAGCATATTTAGAGGGCTAGGAAGCTTTTACTCTACATAAACCTGTTCGCAGAAAATTTCCTACCCGGAAAACCATAGCCCCCTATCTCGATAGCGTATGGCAGCTGGATTTATCCGAAATGGTTAAATACAACTCGTACAATGATGGGTATCAATACATACTTTTTACCATTGATGTGTATTCTAGATATTTATGGTTAAAACCTTTAAAAGATAAAAAGTCAGGTACTGTATCTGACGCATTGAGAGAAATTATAGAGGGTGACAGGCGATGGCCAAGAATGCTGTGGACGGATCAAGGCACTGAGTTTCTAGGTCGAGAATTTCAAGAATTAGTTAAAGAGCATGACATGGGGTATTACAATACATTCTCAGTAAATAAAGCAGCTATAGTTGAAAGAGTACAGCGTACTATCAAGGAGAAAATGCACCGGTACTTTACCCGTATGAATACTTTTAAGTATATTGACATACTACAAGACCTTGCTTATTCTTATAATAGATCGTTCCACAGAACTATAAAATCTACCCCTCTAGAAATGTCGAAAATAAAGCCTACGAAGATGGCTCATTCACAACGAAGAGTCAGGAAAATAAAGGATAATTCAGGTGTATGCATAGGTGATTATGTGCGAGTCTCCAGAGAGGCGGAAAGGTTTAGGAAAGGCTATGAGTCAGGGTGGTCTACAGAGGTTTTCAAAGTTCACAATATTCGAGACTTTCCTTATGATGGAGTAAAATTATATTATTTGGAGGATTTAGCCGGTATTGGTGAAAGAAAAGGGGTTTTTTTAAACAGAAATACAAAAATACGCTTCAATCCTGAAAGTAATGTGTATAAAATTGAAAAGATATTAGGCTCGAAAGGAAAGGGTCGAAATAAACAGTACTTGGTTAAATGGGTAGGTTATCCTGACAAGTTTAACTCATATATAAAAGCAAGTGAAATTAAGAATCATTAATCAGTATTCATTGTGGCCATGGCGAGTACAGATCACTTCTATTTAACTCTGCCTTCTTGGCTTCGATGAATCTACATCCTGATAATAAGCTCTCAGACTTCACGACGGAGTTACTGAATCCTATTGACATTGAAAGAGACGTTTATGAAATAGGATTGTGTGAAGTGATATTAAATACAGATGTGGAAAATGTTCCGCATAATCTTTACTGGATGAATGTTTACAGAAGTGTAGATTGTGTTGAAACTATATTGGATGTGAAGAACACAGGTGCTCTAAACCGCGTTACTATGGGTACAAGAGAGTACTTTTATGAAAGAATTGTATTGAGGAAATCCTATTTTAAGTCAGTTCCTGCAATGTTCAGTTATTTAAATACGCTTTTAGCGACTAGTAATATGTGTAGAGATCTAATTTACAACACAGATATTCATCCCTCTGATGATGAAGTATTAATTACTTTGAGATCAACGGCAGGCATTAACCTTAGAGATATTGACGTGTTTTTCCTCAGGAGATCGTCATGGCAACGGAAACACGTTCATGAACGTAAAGGTTGGTTAGATGTACTGCATGATGTACCTACTATGCTGAAGAGGGTTATGAAAACAGTGGAAAACGAGCATATAACCAAGGAAGAATTAATCGACGAGCAAGACAGGGTGTTACATTATACTTGTATTACCTCAGAGATGCTCAAACACCCTGGGATGGCGTACGTGTACACTGATATAGTGGAGCACCAATATGTGGGCGACACTACAGCTCCTCTGTTAAGGGTAGTTTATTTTCCTGAAGAGAGTAAGGTAATAACATTCCCAAATGTCCACTATCTCTCACTGAACAGGTCATTGATCGGGTCTATAAGAGTACATATAAAGGACGTGGAAGGACGGCCATATCCATTTACAAGTGGCACATTGATGTGTAAAGTTCACATTAGAAAGAAACGTCCCCATCAGCTATAAAATGATGGAACATTTTTTAACCAGAATTGAAAATCTCATCTATATGTTACTCGATTTCATTCAGGAAATAGATGCCTCTGCAGGATATATAAGGGCCATAATCAATTGCATTTTTCATTCATTGATTACAACTCTATGCAGATGTAAGACAGTTATAGAAGAAGTCCCAGTTACACAGTAATAAACAGGGAAAGAGTTTCATTGGCTCGAGAATCACAAAGAGATACGGTTTGGAGGATTTTCACTAGTACTCGAAGCCGCAAATACCCGTATTTAGAAGAAGGGGTGAATACTAGAGTAAAAAAACTATAAGAACAGAGTCTGCCACTTACGGAGGATTAGAGCGACGGAGCCAATCCTCTGCTTCATTAAAAAACGGATTGCCGAGGCTCTCCGACGAGATGCTTCGATGACGTTAAAACGCCAAAATAAGACGGTAAAATGAGAGCGGGCAGGCACGGGGTAAATTGTTAAAGACGAGACATCACAAATAGGGGAAAAGCCTAAGGACGAAGAGAAGCACTGAAGAAGAGCAGGCCAGTAAGAAAATCACAGGCGGAAAAAACCCTACAGGCTAAAGGCGTTAAATCTACAAAACGTATTGATGTATTTACCATTACTACTAGATGGTGTCTTTAACTACAACTTTCGGCTAACATGTATATAAGTGGAGCACATATGAAGCTTTGTTCATTATTCAGCCTAGCACCGCACCGACAAGATGCATTTCCTTCACCCTGCTAGTCCAGACTGCTGCAAGAGCGAATTGGATCTCTTCTCGATGAATCCTACTCAGATCAGCGTGAGTGACAGCAACTTCATCAGCATTAATCCCTCACATTCGATAACCAGCACTGACGTTCCTTTAGAGTTCAAATATCCCAGGCCAACTCAGACCAATTATCTAAATCCATCTAATGATTTCTATATTTTTAAAAGAAATTGACAAACCCCGATCGGACAGATCTTCCTACAGGTGAGACCACATAGTGATATACCAAGCAGTCGATTCCTAATATACTTGTTTTAACCATATTGATTTTACCTCAATTGAAAAACTTCGCTCCGGGCACTTCTCAGCAGCAGTTAGCTTATAGGAAGCTACATTAGAACATATCCATGAACTTTTCTATATGCTAAGCAGTCTCATCTTCAATCACTGTGGTTTTTACAGCTTCAAAGATGAGGCTACACATGTAGATAAAGCGGCAAATCATAAATAATACTTATGAATTTTACGGTCGTTTAAATGGTGATATATTTCTCTCAGGAAAAGACTTATTCTATCCATCTGTAGATGCTAGGATCCGCCTGTATCCCGTTCAAGTTCCGAAATTTCGCACTTAAAATAAAAGTAACCTATCTGCATACAACGCATGTCCAGAACTATCTTCAAAACTGGTTAGAGGCTTTCTCTAGGTTAGAAAGTGTGAGTTATTTTCCCAAAGGCATTGTAAATGAGAAGTCGTTTTAACAACCACAGCCAATACCCAATCAGAGAGTTAGGAAACCAAAGTATTTAACTTCACTCACGGTCTATCAAGCATCAGTATTCCAAACATTGTTAACGGAAATCTACCTCAAAAAGTAATAGCTGGAATTGTAGAACACGAGGCATATTCAGGACATTATAAAAAATCACCATATAAATTCGCCCCTTTCAACCTTAGGGGTGTCAGTTTACATGTGAATGGGCAGCCATACGGACGTGATTATGAAATGTCATATAATGGGGTACAATCTCTATGTTCGCGCCCTTTCCACGATCTAATAGCCAACACTGTTTCATGTGGTGATAGTGGTACGGGAATGAATCTTGAAGAATACGCGACGAATAGTAATTTATACGCATTTGTTTGATCTCAGCGCAGATCTTTCAGCTTGTAACGCAAGTCATTTAAACATTCTGAGAAAGGGAACATTAGGCCTCAATCTCTCATTTAGCGGAAGTCTGCAGACATCCATTACCGTCATCGTTTATCTGGAACACCCTCAGCTTATTGAAATTGACAGAGCCCGTAATGTGCTTTTGAATTACTAAAGATGAATGAAGAAGAAATAAAAGCTATGTTTAACAACGAACCTCGATTTTTAGGGGTGTTCGCTTAATGAAGTAGATTCTGTGAGGCTGAAGAAGGATAGTGGATTCGTGTTCAACACATCGCCTCGAGATGTAACGTCATGGGGACACTGGATTTCCATCTACAAGGAGAAGAATGGAGATGTGCACCTGATTGATTCTTTGAACTTGAAATTTATTTTGGATAATCATTACATCATTTCATTTTTAAAATATAACAATGTAGATTATATAAAAACTTTGGCTCGCGCTGTTCAACCCTCATACTCTAGTTTATGCGGAGTTTATTGTGTTTATTTCATCAAATGTTTTTTAAACAATGTCTGTGTCAATGAATTTGTAAATATTTTCGATGCTAAAAATTTATATGTCAATGATTATTTAGTTTCCGACTACATAATAAATGCTTTAAAATAAAAACATATTTTTTTTTTTTTATACCTTTTTTTTTTTTGTGTGTGGTGTTATGTGTGTGTGTGTGTGTTGTGGTGTGGTGTGTGTGTGTGTGTGTGTGTGTGTGTGTAGTGTGTGTGTGTGTGGTACCAAGAAATAGCTAATGATAAATGGTAAAGGTTCATGAAAATTCACGTTGATGACGTCACTAGTTTAAAGACTAGGGGCTACACTGTATCTGGTGGGGTTTCAGTAGCGATCTGGAAGCTGAAGCGTTAACAGCTCTTGTCATTATAGTACATTTTAAAAAGGTTACAACTATGGGAATTATAACGTATATTCAAAAGTGGTGGTTCATTTTAAAATCATGGTATACATGTGCTAGTCACACATCGGATTTTTTTTTCAGATAGACATCCTTACACACCCCGTGATCCCGCCAAGTTGCGTGTTGTATGTGTATCAGATGGTGTACACGGCTATAGAATGCGAGCTACAGCTGCAGCGAAGGAGGGATGTGAAACTGCGTACTTCGATGTAACATTAAAGTGTAATAGAGGTGTTCCAATACTGGATGGTCACATAGAGAAAATTATAGAGCTAAATAGTATGCTTAAAACATTTACAGTCAACGTAGAACGATTTAAAATGCAGATCCCTTTGCCCATCCATCTAAAACTTTCATCCAATTTACGTCTTTTAACCGACCAAGATCTTAAGGAGTGTGCAAAAAAGAGCCTGATTAATTTTATAATATCCATTATAAGAACTGAAGTTTCTGGAGATTCTGGAGATGTCTGCGGATGGAGAATTGCATTTATATATATATATTATATATATATATAATATATATAATATATTATATAATATATATATATATATA
>JABUQX010105072.1:0-10000 GCA_015478945.1 Trachelipus rathkii | reverse complement strand
AATTTAACTATTTAAAAAGTCAACTTCTTTACATCTCCCTCTTAAAAACACCTCCAAACATTCTTATCTCCTTCGACGGTTCTAACGTCTCGCATGTCAGCAACATAAACATTCTTAGTCTGAACATTAGCAACAAATTGTCTTAGAAACCTCACATAAAAAGAGTTGATAAGGTGGCCTCAAAGAGGCTGTAAGCTCTCTCTCTCTTCAAGCTGCCGGAAAATTTTCTCTTCTGCACAGCTATTCCACTTGTGTAAGGTTCTTACCCTCCCTTGTTTGGAGTACCGTTCTCACATTTGGTGACCATTTCTTTTCTATAGGTAATACAACGGCAGATGCTCGAGGGAATTGACCTCTTCCGTTCCAACACCATTGGGTCGCCCTCCTAAAAAAGAGGTGTCTTGCTCTTGTATGAATTATGAGTGAGGGTTGAGAAATCCAGACTCACTCGTTGTTGTGCCTCTTTCTTTCCAGCCACATCTGTTCTGTGGAACTTATCGCCACCTTCTGTTTTTCCTGCTGAATTTAATCTTCCTCTATTTAAAGCCCCCGTCTGCACTTACCTAAGAGATTTTCGTTACAATACATATCAACACAATACAAACCAATCAGGACATTTTCTTTAGGAACCCGAACATCTTCGAAGGTAATTCCTCTCGTGTCACAGGCTCTCTGGCCCATGTTAATTTCCTTTCTTCCTGGAAACACTCCTTCAGAATCTCTTTCAACAAGGAAGCCTGTAAATGCTTTTGATGCTGGAGTCTTTGGATCTGGGCTGCAATAAAAATTGTGTATTACTGAAACTGTAGAGAGGTGTATACCTATAATTAACAAAATTAAAAATTAACATTGTATTTACATTAGCAGTTTTGTGTCTTCAATTTGAAACCCTTTTAAAATCATTTTCAATTCCAAATTTAAAATTGCGAAATTAAAAATGTTATTTCTAAATTATTATAGTATAGCGATAATATAAAAGAAAAAAGTTTATCTTTTAAATAGAAGTTGGTATTAAAAAAAACAGAATACAACAAGGATCATTTTTTATCTATGTGATATATATATATTATAATATATATATATATATATATATATATATATATATATATATATATATATATATATATATATATATATATATATATATATATATATATATATATATAATATATATATTATATATATATATATCAGGGGCGTATACATAGGGTAGGCAGGGTAGGTAGCTCCTACCCAATATTTTTGAGTCTTTTTAATAGAATAAATTAAATGGTAAAGTTAACTAAATTATTAAAATTTTATATGAAAGTGTAAAAAAGACTCTGATTTATAAAAAAAATTTAAAGAAAATCAACTACTTTAGTAATAACAGTTATAATAATTAAATTCATTTGGAAATTTTCCTTCCTACCCTGTTCCTAAGAATAAAACTCAAACCGGTGGGCGTACACAGATCTTCATATTTCATATAAAATATATAGGAAAAAGCCAAGCATCATACCTTGCTGATGAACGAAAAAATACGCGAAATTCGCGAGTACGAAACTTTCGTTCACCGTACGAAAATATTTGAAAAGAAAATTTTTATTATTATTATTATTATTATTATTATTATTATTATTATTATTATTATTATTATTATTATTATTATTATTATTATTATTATTATTATTATTATTATAATAATAATAATAATAATAATAATAATAATAATAATAATAATAATAATAATAATAATAATAATAATAATAATAATAATAATAATAATAATAATAATATTTATTATTATTATTATTATTATAATAATAATATAATAATAAAATAATAATAATAATAATAAAATAATAATAATAATAATAATAATATTTATTATTATTATTATTATTATTATTATTATTATTATTATTATTATTATAATTAATCTTATTATTATTTATTATTATTATTATTATTATTATTATTATTATTATTATTATTATATATATATATATATATATATATATATGATATTATATATATATATAATATTTAATATATATATTATATTATACTAATATATATATATATAATATATATATATATATATATATATATATTATATATATATATATATATATCCTGCCTACCCAATTATAATCTTCAAGGTACGCCACTGATATATATATATATAATATATATATATATTTATATATATATATATATATATATATATTATATATATATATATATATATATATATATATATATATATATATATATAAAATTGTAAAACCTCAAAAGGTAGGAAAATTTTTTATTTTAGTCTACAAAATATTTACATCTATTTTTAACACGGAGAACAATAAATTCTTCATACTTGACCACGGACGGGAGACAGGGGCACAGTAGGAAAATTAAGAAGAAGGCATGTCATCTTGATATAAGAAAGCATTCATTCAGTAATAGGGTTAAATTTTGGAATGGTTTGCCACAGGAGGTTGTTGAGTGTGTTTGGAATTGGAAGAATCACATTACCTCTCTTTCTAAACAAGGTTCTAAGAGGTCAAGTGTTCCGAGGCACCTTCGGAAATTTCCTCACGCCACCATAGTTGCTTGATCTTTATAGTGGTGTCGTTTGCCCCTTCATAGAGTTTGCCTCGCACATCTGGGATGTCTACACCTACACAGCTCTCCTTGTGAAGGTGAAAGATTTTTCGTCTAATCAACTTTCCTTCTCTCAATAACTCCCTCCAGCTTCTATGTACCAGTCAAATTGTTGGGTCACTCTCTTTATAATATCGCTGTTACAATGGGCACTTCTCTTCTGAACTCTTCAGTCACATACCTCCTCCATTGAGAAGGGGTCGTGAGACATGCATTTCCACACAGTCTCATCTTTTCTATATCAAACTATTGACCCCAGACTTGACAACTATGCTCAATCCTATATGCACTCCATTGATAAAGTCTGGAACACACTCCCTTTATCTATTTTCCCAACTACCTTTGAATTGCACCCTTTCAAACGTCGTGTATAGGACAATGTCGGCCTCTGACTTGGGAACATACACACACTCTGGTGTAATTTGGTAGGCCACCGGTTTTTGCCCATTATATATATATATATATATATCATATAATATATATATATATATATATATATATATATATATATATATATATATATATATATATGATATTATGTATATATATTTATAGTATATATATATATATATATATATATATTATATATAATATATATATTATATATATATTAGAAATAAACTTTCAATTCCCCACTTTCCATTTTTTTTTTTTTTTTTTTTTTTTTTTTTTTTTTTTTTTTTTTTTTTTTTAAGTATAAATAATTATTCACCCCCAAAGTTTTTCTATCTTTTACCAGGTCAGAGATTGCAAGATAAAAAATAATCATATTAATCTATCTTTCTTGTAATATTTAAATTACAGTTTACTTATTATAGATTTGATAATTTAAAATCAGATGCGTTTTACCTCTTTTTCTCTAATAAAATTTATCATCAATCATTGGTGTTTAAAGGAAATAATTTAGGAAAAATAATTTTAAATCTCGCATATGGGCAAAACTATTAATTTGCATAAGAAAGTTACTTAATTGTGTTAATTGTGGGCCCTTTTCTGTTTTACGACTCCGTCAGTTTTGAATTTTTTTTTGTTTTTTTTTTAATATATTGCTACTATATGATACCAACAATGAATTTCAGTGGTAACCTACATGATTCAAAAGTTCGAAATATTTTAAATAATTTTTAAAAAATCACATTTATGTTAAATATTGTTTTAAAAATGAAATATCTCGAAGAGTACGACACTTACAGAAAAACCAATTACATATTTGGAATCAGAGTATAAAACTTATTACAAAAATGTAAAAAAAAATATATATATTTTTTTATAAATGAAATATCTCGAAAAGTACGACACTTACAGAAAAACCAATTACATATTTGGAATCAGCGTATAAAGCTTATTAAATTGTAAAAAAAAAAAAAAAAAAAAAAAAGGGGGGGCCGCTCGAGCCGACGGGGGATAGAGGGGGGGACGTTTTCCATATCTCCATACGCCGTAGGGGAGAGGCGGAGGAACCCCTGCGACACCCAAATACCAAAGAGCGGGGGTTCCGGACCCTCCTGGAGGGGGGGAAATAGTCTTACCCTGTCGTTCCCCGGAAGGAGAGCCCGACTCCTGCCATTTTTGCGGTATACCCTTGGGTATTCTTTAGTTAAAAAAAAAAAAAATAAAAATGCCGAGGGTAAACGTAAAAGGCCTCTTTTTTTTTTTAAAACCTTGTCTGTACCTACTTAAATTGATTGTTAGGATCATAAACTAGAAATATATTAAAAAAACAAAACAAAAAAATTCAAAACTGACGGAAGCGTAAAACAGAAAAGGTCCTTAATTGTGTGTGTGTTGTGTGTGTGTGTGGTGTGTGTGTGTGTGTGTGTGTGTGTGTGTGTGTGTTGTGTGTTGTGGTGTGTGTGTGTGTGTGGTGGTGTGTGTGTGTTTTTCTTTCATTTCTTTCAAAATTGCTCCTAAAATTCTCGATGATTACTAGTATGTTACCTGCAATCTGAATGGATGAAACTTAAACTTATTGACTAATTTCTTTTCTTTTTGTTATTTAACTCTTAGTGATAAAATTAAAAGGCAATAAACAAAACTCACTCAGTCCTTGCCAGTACAAAGTACAAGGAAGCTACCCCACCATTAGTAATCCACATTTTCTGCCCATTCAAAATATATTCATCCCCCTTCTTTACGGCAGATGTTTTGATCCCGGAAACGTCAGATCCTGCGCCAGGTTCAGTGACGCAGTACGCCTGCAAAAAAAATTCAGTGGAATAATGTACGTAATAAATTTATTAAGCTTGAATTAGTTTTAATAGTTCAAAGATGAAATAAACATTCATACCGCAATTAAAGGTTCTTCAAGAAATCTTGAAAAATATTTCTTCTTTTGTTGTTCATTTCCAGCAATTAACAACGGAGTTAACTGTAATATATATATATATATATATATATATATATATTATATCTATATATATTATATATATATATATATATATATATATAGTATATATATATATATATATCATATATATATATATATCAGTAGCGGCTCGTGAACCGAAGACATTGGGGAGGCACTTTCAAATATTAAATGTCATATATTTATATATAATAGTATGATATAATTGTCTATATATATATATATATATTATAATATATTATAATATTATATATATATATATATATATATATATTATATATATATATATATATATATATATAATATATATATGAAAATGGGATACAAATGTATGTAAAGTACTCACCAACTGTAGCTTCTTGAAAAGAAGATGAATTCTTCTTTCCTTTTCTTCTGCGAACTTATTTATAACATTTTCATACCAGGATGGATGATTTGATAACTTAATTAAAAGTTCTGTTTCTATGGAAAGTAAGGCCAAATTTGACAGTCTGCCCTGACTCATCGTGTTTCGGAGGGACGTCTTTATACGATTTAGGCAAGAAAAATCCTTTTCAACAGATGTTGTTGTATCTGGAATTGTGGCGATCAAACTAAAAAGCCTTAAGATTCAGGAAACCCATCTTGCGAATCATTCTCTACGATGGTTTTTAAAATAGTTTGAATGTCCTTGTTCCGAAAGAGATTAGCATTTGTTTGGTCATAAATCACGGTTAATTCATTACGTAAAATTACAGAGCTGGGCGCGGCTATAATTTTTCGAGGTCCGTCATCGGCTATTCGGCTTTGCCACCTAACTAGTGCGTCGTCGGCTATCCGACTGCATTTTTGAAAACCTCAGTGCGGCATTAACTATGCGGCTATTCGGCTATCCTACGGCGATACCGTTAAATTACAAAGTAAACTTTTGCGCGATAACGAAAGCATGCCTTTACATTTTAAACCTTTTATAAGATAGTAAAACAGATTTATTTAATTTTTTTATTAAATGTTAACTACATAAATAGTTAAATACTTTCATAGCTATAGGTCCTCTTCCTCCTCCATGTCCTCCTGGCTAATCACTTCCTGCAGGAGGTCCATATTTCCTTTGAGGAAAAGAAGGTCCTCAAACCTTTCCTCCTTCAAGGACGATCTCTTGGCCCTGAGGATGTCCCCACCCGCGCTGAAGCACCTCTCCACAGCTGCTGAACTAGGAATGGGGGTATTATATTTTATAAATAGATCTATCCATATCTCCCTATGCTGGTTGGGGAAACAGGAACAGCTCGGATCTTCTTGAGAGGGCACCCACTCCTCCATGGACTTTCGTATGACGATTTCCACATCCTGTTGCTGGCTTGCTCTGCGTACCAATACTCTAGAAAACAATTTACTGAATAGGAGTGCGTCTGAATTGTGGGGTTCTTTTTCTGTTGGCTGGCCAAGCTGACGCTGCTGCTGTTTCTCAGTGGGTTTGATGGAGTCCCCTATCTTCCGGGTAATCCTGTCCCCGATCTCCTCCACCATGTCAGGTGCAATGCTTTCTAGGGCCTTAAGGGTGAAGGAGGGGTGAAGGGCAGTGGCCATAAGGAGATCCCTATTCTGAAAGAGGTGGCCAAACCTCTTTTCATAGCCACTGAGGAGGGCCTGTACTAGTGGCCTTGCATACACAAGATGAATATTTTCACTCTTCTCCTCAAGGCTGGTCTTCATCAACCAAAGTTGGGGTAGGAGGGTGCCCATGTATGCCCTTTTCTCCCCCTGAAGCATATCAAGACACTGCGCCACAGGCTGCATGACCAATGTGTACTCGTTCATGACCTGAAAGAGTGAAAATTAATATATTGCTTAGTTACGTAAGCATAATTGATTATTAATAAAAATACGGGAGCACGAGAGCGAGGTATCTGTATGGAATAGGGCGAATAGATCAAGAGTGAGGGTTGTACAGATGGACAATCTGAGGGCGTTCTTGGCAGTTAGGAGATTGGATAAGATGAGGAACGAGTTTATCATGGAAGCGTGTCTTGCGGGTAAGGGAAAAGACTGCCAAATTTGATGAGGATTTTGTAAGATGGTTTGGACATGTGGAGAAGGTGGAGAACACCATATTGGTTAAGAAAGTGTATAAGAGCACATGTGAGAGTGTTTTGCCTGTCGGACGACCGGAAAAAAAGGTGGATATATTCAGTTAGAGATTGTTTACGAAGTAGCGATATGAGTGTTGGGCAAGCAAGAGCGATGGTACAGGTACAGAACAGGGATTAATGGAGGGGGTTTGGGTTTGTGAGGAGATTTATAATTTAATAAATTTATTAAATTATAAATAAAAATATTAAAAGAGCAATTGCTACTTTAAAAATACTTTATATTTACCTCGACGTCTACCTCTGTGAGAGGGGAACCTCCCTTGGGCTGCTTGATGAGGATGGTGTTTATGGCATCCATTTGGTTTTCGACCCTTAAAACCTCCAGAAGGACCATCACACTATCATATAGGGAGTTCCATCTGCAGAAATAAATATAACTTTATATAAAATATCAAAAACTTATAAAATGAACTTGTCTATAATTAATCGGCAACAATTTCTTACGCTAAATTTCTTTTTTTAATAGTAACTACTACTACCTTGTCACCACAGGAGTCTTCAGTTTTCTTTTGGCGACAATCTTGATCTGGTTGGCCACCACTGGGGCCCTGTTCTGAAGGTTCCACAGGGCCTGGATCTTAGCTATGGTCCTCCTCCACTGTGAGCCCCCCTTGCTCCAGCCCTGTATATCACTCACATCTGTTGTCGCCAACAGATTGAGTGTGTGAGCACTGAAACAATAAGATATTTAATTCAAGAAATTCAAAGATTATTAGTTAAATCTTAAATGACAAATCTTTATTTGTTAATACTTATTACTTAATAATATTATTAATATATATTAGTAGCATTTAGCACTAGTTTTCGCGAATTCTAAGTACCTGCAGCGGTGTTGAGGCGGCAGACTTGGGTTGTCACCCTCAGCCCTCAGGAGCTCCTGGAGATCCACAATCTCCAAGTCAGGATAATCAGGGTCCATAGGAAGGTTCTCCTGGTCCTGGTTGGACTCACCAAAGGCGTTGAAGGCTGCCACGTAGTTGGTGCCATTGTCCGTAGTGGTGGCCTTCACCTTACCGTGGATGCTAAACTCATGATGAATCTCTGTGATTAGTTTCCCCAGTAACTGGTGAGTTTGCCTTTCCTAAAGACAATAATTTTATTGTTTTAGTCTGTAAATTAAATAATATTTACACCTCATATGTTCTTATGGTTATGAGACTAAGGTATAAAATGACAAAATTTAACTTTTTAATTTTCTTACCTTCACCTCCCTGACCGCCAAAGTTGCATGGCACCTTTTGAGGTTGACCCTGTCAATCCAGTGGACTGTCATTCCCAAGAAGGACCTATTGTGGGCGGTCCAACTGTCGGCTGTAGTGGCCACCCACTTCTGGTGGAAGAGGTTGTTTATCAGTCGAGTCTTCCCCTTTTGCATCAGCTTTTCAATATCCCTGCTCAAAGTCCTCCTTGAGGTGGGATGAAACTCGGGATTAATGAGGTAAAACATCTCCTTCGTGTAAGGATCATCAGCTAAATCCAGTGGCATCATTGAATGAATGAACCACCTAATGATGAAAAAGTAATTAAGTTAATAAATCAATATATTTTAAATTTTTAATAAAAATATTTTTAAAACGTGAAGACGCTAAGTCGCTCATATACCTATTTAAAAAAAATTGAGTTCAATTAAAATAACTAATATTATGTTTCTGAATTTTTTCACCTGGTGTAACCTTGTCTTGCTCTCTGCTGGCTGAACTTTGACCTGAAGCTCTCATCCAGAGACATCTGACGCTTGCGAGACTCACTCTCCCTTGAACTGGAGCGACCGCGCTTGCTAAGCCCTTCAATGGCTGCAGAGAGGTGAGGGAGAAGGTCATTGTGCATCTGGTATATAAAAATAATACAAACTTTAATTACAAATTTTTTAATTTTCTTTGATAACATTTGTATAAAGTATCAAGACTTTATACAAGAGTGTTTAAATCTTGATAACTAATTAACTAGCAACACCAGTTAGTTGTTGTGATCTTATCTAAATTATTTAATTAATAATTATTTAAACTTACATGCTTGTAATGCTGCTTGAGGTGGGACCTTGTCTGGGTGCTGTAGGAAAGCCCCTTCTTCCCTTTGCAGGCAGGATGTTTACACTTGGCAACACCAGTGTGAATCTTCCTAAGAGACACCCCATCAACTTTCTCATCAGTCCTCAAAAATTTTTCAAAGATGAAGAAACTGAAATAAATAGAAGTTTTTAATTTTTTTGAATTTGACTATTGTAATTTCATATTTAAATGTTCAATCATGAAAAAATTCAAAAAAAGTTAATTTACTAGATTTTATTTAAAGATTTAATTTGGTTACTTTATAGTCTTTACTCTTTACTATGCTCTTTAGTCTTTAGTCTTTAGTCTTTACTATAGCATGGAGGCGAGTTTCTTACCTCTCAAGAGTGAGCAAATAGCTTTTCAACTCTTTGACGGCATCCTCGTTGCCCTCTTGGCCTTGGTTTCCAGGATCCCTCGTCTCCTCACAATCAAGGGTTACAGTGACAGGATCAGTAAGAGATCTTTGGCTGTCCATGTCACAGCTCTCATTTAAAATGGGAGAGCTGCTCCTTAAGCTACTACTGGCAGCGGCTGAACTGTCTCCAGAAACACCTCTGGTCCTAGTCACAAACTTATCCATGTATTTAATTATTTTAATAATTTTATGTTTATACTTTATACAAATTATTTAATTAAATTTCAGTATCTGATAAATTAATAAATCTAATTAATATATAAATATATATATATATATATAATATATAATATATATATATATATTATTTATATATATATTAAATATATTATATATATATTATACTATATATATATATATATAAATATATTATATATATATATTATTAATTGTT
>JABUQX010105071.1:0-24073 GCA_015478945.1 Trachelipus rathkii | reverse complement strand
CAATTCTCCAACCTTTTTCTGCATAGAAACCGCCGCACACGATAAAGACATCCCTTTAATTTTTTCAATTTTTCAATATTGTCTCAAGCAAAATCCACAACCACCTTAATATTTTAGAAACATTATACATGCCAAACGAACCTTCCTTACAACAGTGGACAGCGGACCATACAAGTATGCAGCCTTTTAATCCGTCAAAGTGTTTACTCATAGTAGTTTGTCCATACCAACCTTTCTAAAACTTTAATTTGAAAGTATTATTTTGATAGTGTTAGCCCTATTTTTACTTATTGAATGTATGCATGATACCATGTACATAATTAGAATTTAGCCGAAAGTGTACCTTATTATTGTTCGTTTCCAAGCTCATTTCATTTGTATACTTTATTATAACATCGTTAAATATTAATGTTTGAATAATGGAATCTTTTTGCATATATTATTTTGGAAATTGGCTTGTATTACACGTGAGTTTTTTAGTTTGGCGAATGTACATAAATTGTTCATATATTTAGCCTGAAGATGGAACAACTGCTTTTCCGAGGAAACGTGATAGGTTTTAGTAAAAGGTGTTCTCCATGTCAAAGGCACTGCTCTGGTGCTACTTTTTATCCTCAAAATTAAAATTCCCATCTACTAGAAGCTGGATTTGAAATTTAATATATATATATATATTATATATATATATACTATATATAATATATATATAATATATATAAATATATATTATAATATATATATTATATTAATATAAATATAATATATATATATAATAACATATATATATAAATATATATATATGATATAAAATATATATAAGTATATATATATAATATATATTATATTATATATATATCATAATAATAATATATATATATATAATGTATATATATATAATAGATAATATAACTATGGTAGGTAAGGATATGATATAAGTGAGAGTAATAAATAAAATATATATTAAATATATATTATACATACATATAATATATATATATAATATATATTATATTAATATATATATATATATATATATATATTATATATTATATATAATTATAAATATATATATATATATATATATATATATAAATATTATTATATATATATATAATATTATATATATATATAATATATATATATAATATTATATACTAATATATATATTATATTATTATATTATATATATATATATATACTATAATAACGTATAATACTATATATGATTATATATATAGTGAGTATATATTATAATATATATATATATATATAGGGGCAGATAGTACGAAGAAAAAGATATAATAGTATATTATATTGTAAGTATATAGTGTATATATACTCATAATATAGTGAAATATAATATAAAATATATAAAAAAATAATAATATATATAAAATAATATATATAATATATAATATATAAAATATATAAATATTATACTATATATATTATTGATATACATACTATATAGATATATCATATATAAATATTTATAATTATGATATATATATATTATATATTATTCAGTACTATTGTACTATATATAGTATATATAAAATTTTTAATATTTATATAATGTGTACTATAGGTTAAACGTACAATTCCAATATGCTGGCCATCCAAGTAAATATTCCGCCTTCGATGATCCTTCAGGAGGCCAGATATTGTAGACATAATCTATCTTGTTATGATAGAGAGCAAGAGTAACTTCGAAAGGTTTCGCGGAACCGCGTAATGATGTGTATTAAAATTGTGCAAAGGAATTGGAATCCAGTCTGGAGAAAGTTTCCTTTCCGACCTAACACTGTGATTGGAATATGATTTAAGAGTTCCAAAGATGATTAGAATCAGTTTGTCAACTAAATAAGATCCGCATTAAAAAACGAGGACGGGAAAAAAAAAGGGAATTTGAACGTTGAAGTTAAAATTCATATGAATAAGATATTTGAATGACATGGCAACTGTTATGATAAAATCTATTTGGACGATTTTCTGCTTATGAGGCTTATTTAAGATTAATTCCTTTTGAATGGAGTTCAGTCGTGATTAGCAATAACAAAGGAAAAATCAACTGGGACAATTGAAAAAGCAGTAACTGGTGCGAGAGAGAAGGAGCGCAAAGGAAATTCGCGACAGCGTTAAACGTAAGGATCCAATGTAAGCCAAGGCAGGGGGTAAGGGTTATAGCAGCGGCAGTAGCAGTACCCGAGCCGTAGAAATTTGTGACCCTTCGGCAACATCACGTATGCAAGGATTTAACCAAGAAGAAGCATTTGGAAGACATTTAGTCAAATGACGAAGAAGTGATTTCAGAAATTTGAACTTGTGGAAAATTCTCAGAATAAGGATTTGTGTATAAACATTTAGCGATAATAGCTGAGAGTTTTCGTGTAAGCTAATAGGGCTACTGATGATATTGTCAATGTAGCATTAAAGGATATGTGGATATTGAATGAAAGTTGAAAAAAAGAATATAAAAAAAGTTGAAAGAGAGAGGAATCGTGTGTTGGCAAAAGGAATGCCATCAGAATGAAACTTGAAAACACGCAAATTTGAATACACTGGGATTTGGACGGCAGCGAAATATTAATACTAAAAGAAAAGATGGAACTGAATTGAAAGAAAATTATTTTATTGTAAAGAATTCAAGATGATGAGTTTACATGACTCATGTTACACCGGATTCTGGCAAGGTAGTGCATGTATTAGCTGATAAAATAATTGGAAGCGCCAATTATGCAAAAGTAAATGGGCACTTAAAACGTATTTTCTTTGAAGGCTCACAAGGTGTCCCGGAAGAGACTTTGGTGGAGTTTTAGAGTATGTTGAAAGATATATGGAAGACCGACTAACAGTGGTGTGAATTCGCATTCTTTACATGCAAATGAACTTCCATTCATTCAGGGACATATATTCGAGGCCAATTGATGCGACCAAAGACATTGGAAGAAAAAATAATAGCTTCCATTGGAAATAAAATTGAAGATGTAAATAAGCTAGAGATAGATGATTTTGAACTTGTAAACAGCAACCTTTAAAAGATCCCCGAAGATATCGTGCAGCATTTTAGCACTGGACCAAAAATATATCTGTGATGATATATGTGTATTTAGATATAAACAAACAGATATATCGCCATCATTAGCCAACAAATCTCCAGGAACCCTGTTGCATCCATGTCCGATGAGTGTGTCGTACTTACAGACGTGGACAAAAAATGCTCTGATTGTTATGGAGTGTACTAAGAAAAGACAACTTTCGCATTTTGGTCATCCTGAGAAATGTAATACTTTGCAGATGTTGCTGAGCACAAGAAAAGATGTAAGGGATTTAAGGGCGCGTGCTAACGGATTATTCAAGCTGAAGAACGCGCAAGGAATCTCCAAGTGCAAGAGGGTTTTTTGAAACTGCTTAAAACCACTAAACTAATTCATATGAATTATATATTTATAACATGATTGTAATTGGGAAAAGGGAAGAACAGTCAGCCCCGTTTTAAGGATATTTTAAAACAATTGATTAAATAAAAACAATTGTAAATAAAAGCCCAAGTAAGAGGGTGTCTTTGTTTCCATCACAGCCCAGGGTGTTGAGCATGCCAATCATCAAAAAGTCTTATTGATATATATATATATATATATCGTAGTCCATATATATCTATTATATTAAGGTTATATATATACTATATATATTAATAATATATATATAATATTAGTATATATATATTAGCATATTATATATATACTATATCATATATGATACTAGTGCTATAGCGGCTCGGGTCCATTAGGTCACTGCCAGAACTGCAAGGCCCCCCCCTGAAAAATTTCTCACGAACTAAGGCCACAGAATACTAGTAACAGCAATTTGTTATTCCTATTGTTTCTCTCTCTTCCTCTCTCTCTCTTCTTCTCTCTCTGCTCTCTCTCTTCTCTTCTTCTCTTCTCTCTCTGATTATATATAGTATCTATTATTATTATCATATATATATTATTATTTTATATATATAATATAATTATTTATATATTTTATATATATTAATATTATATCATATATATATATAATATACATCATATAATATCTTTTTGGATATCCTGGCCGGAAATCGAACTAATTTGATTCCATTGATAAGACCTAAATAGGGAACTTTGAAAAAATGTTTTGTTGTCCGGATAACTTTCTCTTATGTGATAAATTATTTACTGTTAAAGATACTTGTAATCCGATCCCCTGAGCGTAGATAGATGATCTCCCAAGTCGAGTGTTAGGCTAATAAAGTTACCATTGGGAACTTTAGACATTTTGTTCCCGTCTCTCAGTATTGGTTGGTCCTTTATTCCTGGGTTTCCCTTTCACCGTTTTGTGGTCTTTAAATTCGATCATTTTTTCATTATTTTTAATCTGATCAATGTTTTTTTTTCAAAATAATATTATTTTACTCGCATTAATGTAAATTATATTATATATTATTATGTAATATATTATCATAGATATATATATATATATATTATATATTATGCTCAAAAGAATAAACCTTTTTAGAAATATATAAATTTGATTATTTTATATTTGAATAAGTCTTTAATATTCCAAACATTTCCTCAGTTAGTTCTTACAGTCCCACACCCCGTTGCACTAAGGAAAACACGAGCAACGCACGCACTGATAGTAATAAGTATATAATTATTAATATATATATAATTATATTAATAATATATATATACTTATATATAGATATCTCGCTCGGGTTAAATCGATATGAATATATTTATACTCGGTACAGTAGCCATGACTCAGATAGTTATCAGGTATATATATACTATATATAATATAATAGCGTATATTATTATATTATATTATATATAGGGTATATATTATTATATATATACATAGTATATATATAAGTATATATTAATATTATTATATATATTATATATTATATATAAATATACTCTATATAAATATTATGCTATTAACATATATATATACATACTGTCTGTTTAAATATTAATTATAGTTATAATGTAGCATAGTATACTAATTATCTTAATTTTAGTTATCCAACAAAAAGAGATTCGTGTAGAATAGTGTAAATTTGACAGTAAAGATTTTTTTTTTCTTTCATTATTTATTCTATTTTTTTTTTGAGATTTTTTCTTTTTCTAAGTGACGATAGATGTCTATGGTGTCCTGCTTTAGAACTTGACAAGATTTAATAATATTTATGTTATATCTATATAATATATATACATATATGATTCATTTATTGTTAAAAGTAGAGAGGTCTTAGAAACTGAGTGGAAAAAGGAATGAGAAGCAAATGAAGTACTTTATATATATACTAATACTATATATATACATACTTATATATACTTATTATATATATATATTAGGATATTAATTTACCGTTTTTTGAGGATGGACAAATTATCTTTTTATCAAGCATTTTATGATTCACCATTGCCAATTTTTTTTATATATGTCAATTTTTTTATTATACATTTTCCTAACCAAAGATTTTACAAGGATTCCAAAAAATGTATCCCTTTTCGCTGTAGCTATTGTGAGGTTTTTTTTACGCACTAAAAATTTACCAGGATTTCCACAATGTATTCCTTTGTCCTCTGTTAGCATTTGTAGTTTTTTAGATATGGTTGTGGCTCTTCTAGAGGGTACTGGCCAGATATAGTAATGAAGTAAGAGAGGAGTAGGAGGTAATAGGGGGATATAATATTATAAGTGGATGATATAGTATATATATTATATAAAATATATAATATTAATAGTATATATATATTATATATAATTAATAATATGATTATATAATATATATTATAAAAAAATACTTAAACAATAAAGAAAAGTTATGTTCCCGATATTTAAAGAGAAAACAACAATACTCTCAAGCTTAATATATTTCATATTAAATTATAAATTAAAAAAAAAAAACTTGGAAGGAAATATTTTTAAATTATTAACAGACAAATGCTATATACCTTAATATTTTTCGAAAAAATTGATAACAAACACGGATAAACACTTTTCAAATCGCTAACACTTTAAATGCTATACATTAACTGCGGCAATAGAGAGCAATATATCTATCGAAAAAGTTCGATATGTAAGGCGTAACTTCAAAAGATTTCCTGCAAAACCGGAAAAGAACCTTTATGGATTAATAATATAATATATATATATATATAATAATATATAAGATATATATAGTATATTTAATATATATATATATATATTATTCCTCATTTTTCTTCTAATAACAGAAGCCTACCAGTTTCCACCATAGTTGGAGGAAAATGATAGTGATTCAAGTGACCTTAAATTGTGCAAAACTGGCGACTGCATACATGGCGTTTTTATTGAACTTGTAGTTCAAGTCAAATTGAAAGACGGACAAAATGTGATAAAAGAAAGTGTTATTTTGTAGAATCATTTTCAGATATATTTTATTATTTGAATTTGCCCTCAAGTCAGTGATTTAACGCTTTAGGATGTAAGGTTGAGGTCTGCTTCGGGAAATAACAATCACACCGTTTCTCTCCTCAAAGGAGTAAAGGTACTAGACTTAAGAGTGTTTCTGAAGTGAATAAAGAGCATGTTCATTTGATAATAGCATTATAGTAAAATTTTGTGTTTAGAGAGTTAAAATGTTCGGATAAAGCCCTAGGACTGCTCCTCCTATTTATCACTATTATTCCTATTGTTAAAACTATTTCAAACTCTTGTGATGGGTTCACACGGCACCTACACTTAACTACCCTAATTTTGGTGGTTATTGATCTCAATATTGTATGGTCTGACTTATGTCACTAAAGATTTCTAAACCATGATTAGTTAGAATTGCCACAATAGTATAATATCTATCATATATTAGTAAATAGTGTTTAGATAATTCAGTATCAATAATAATATTTTTGTTGTCTATTTTATATTTTTGAGTAATAGTTCTATTCATGGATTAAATAGTTATTGGTTTTGTTTCCATCAGACTTTTAAAAAAAACACCGTTTGACTTCTTTCTTTGTCACAAAAATATAGAGTTATATGTGATTTCCAACTGTCTATTAACGTTATTCTTCAGAGATTTTATTTATTATGTAAGAAACAGCTGGCAAGTAAATAAAATTGTGAAAATGGTCAGCGGTTTTTTGAAATGTGCCCGTTATTCACTTTATAAATGTGACTAAGCGCGCCGAGACGAACCCAACATGCTTTTTGAAGTTTTGTTTGAAGATGAATTATTTATTGATTGACACATATTGATTTAATTTTACTTCCTTTTGGAGTCAGCCAATACAAATATCGAGAGATTGAAATACTACGCTAGACAATTTATTTAAAGTTTTGCAAAAAATAGTAGCCTACCTTTTTCATTTTAATAGATGACTGTTTATGATGTAGGTGGCCCTGGCCAGCTATGGCCTTCCTCCTGTCTTTTGTGTGTTCTCTGTTTTGTTCTAAACTTTTCATTTTTTTGAAATTTTTTTTATTCAAAACTCAAATGCTTTTTAATGTGTACGTAACCCGAGATCCAACTTGGTATTAAATACGTAGGATGATAAAATTGCACTCCTTGATAATGATGTTAGTGTTGGTGATATTGTGTCAACACTTCATAGTGCCTTTCACTCCATTAAATTTACTTTTGAACGGCAGAAATACAATGAGCTTCCTTTTCTTGATGTTTTGGTGAAGAGAATTAGTAATCATATGTTTTTAAAGTACATCGTAAACTCACTCGCACATATTCCGCATTTAGCAATAATACAAAAAAGTCAGTCTTGTTCTGGCTTGTTCCTACGTTAATCCGATATATGAGTAGAATTGCTTCCCACTAATATTTAAGAACATTCTGAAAATAGAGTACCTCACTACAATGGTCCCTAACATGGCTCGTTCACAAACAATTATTTATTAACCAGAAGGCATTAGAAACCGGAAAAAGGACTTTTGTGTGTGCAGATTTAATAGTTAATAAAAAAACGAATTTGAACACTGTTTCAACATGATTGAAATTTTGCCCTGTTGAGGTTAAGTCCAATAACAAAGATAATTTCCTCCTATAATCAATTTTCAAATGCCTTGTATTCTTTTAAAAAGGCTCTTTCTTTTTTTTTTTTTTTTTTTTTTTTTTTTTTTGGTGTTTTGATTAATTCTATGAATCAAGAATTCCTCAGTTTTACTTTATTTAATCCCCTGCAATGAATTGTGGGATAGCGCTTCACGTATACATTGGTGAACCCGTTTGACTGAAAGATACATTTATCGCATTCTTACGATCTTTAGGATGGGAGCAATTGAAAAGCTCCTTGTTTTAAAGATAAACCACTTAGGGCGGCGAAGAGAAAACCTGTTTGCTGGCATATTTCATGAAAAGAAATTAGTAGCATTTCTAAAGAAAAATAGCGAAACCATTTGTGATAAACACACGTTGAGATATTTTAATTTGCGTAGGGATTTCAGTTGAACTGGACCAACTTTAAATAATAATTTACTAAAAATTACCAAGATTCAAAAAAGAAAGCTACGCGTATCATTGCTCCTTGATGTTCCATATTATATCTCCCCACCCCCTTTTTTTTTATATAATTAATTTCGCTTAATTTAAAAAGGAGATGATCCATATTTTGAGATTTCAGGGCACCCCATTTTAGCCACCCACTAAAAATGACATTTAAAATTTCTTTTAATTTTAATGGATCAATTTTTATAGGAAAAAAAAGGAAAACGGCAACTTTTTCTGACCTCTAACAACGTACGTTGGTCGCGCATAACAATGTTAGACAGATAAGAGGAGCCAAAAAAAAAGTAGTTTTGGAAGGGGTTTTGACATTGGCTGGGGACGATCAATTTTCAAGATAAAATCATAAAAAAACTCATTTCGTGAGTTTTGTGGCGTAGATGGAAGCCAAAATGATACTCATACTTGTTCAAGATACCAGCTGGTGAGAGTAATTTCGAAAAATGTAGGATGCGTCTCGAAGCTTTCGCAAAGGAAAGAATCGGTTCTTAAGCGAACGACGAGGGCTAAACCCAGCTTGACGTGACGAGGGAAGCAGAGAAAAACACCCGGAAAAGAGACGGTTTTAGAGGTGTCAAAAAAATTTGCGGTTTGCCTTTATTTTGCCCCCATGGCAAAATTTGGTCTGGCAATTTAAAATTTTATGTCGCATGTTTACGTGTTGGGGTAAAATGGGGTGCTGCAGATCTGCCGTATAGTAAGTTGATCTTTGGCGCCCGTTGTATTATGTTACGTCTCGTAGCAGGCGGGATGGTGAACACGTGGACTCGCGCGTCGGTGCTGAGTTAACAGTAACCGGGGCGCGTTCTATGGCCACTAGGCCAGGTCCCGACGGTTGCCCAAAATAAGTTTCAATCGTTTGGAATCTGCGAATTAAAGTTTGTATTTAGCATAAGTTTTTTTTTTGTGGTGCGGTTTGGTTTGGCTTTTAATATTGAAGGGTTCTGTCATTTGCGACGTTGTTCTGATCTATTAGCCTTTTTTATTTCCCGTTACAACTCTTACTATCAATTTCTATGAAAGATGCGGACTCGTTTATATTTTCAACGAAGTATTTTAATGTTTTATGCAGTGGTCTAAGTTTGAGATTTTTGGCCCTCCAGTCCTGAGTGAAATGGGCCCCCTTGGACCCTTATATATAACTATAGTATATATATATATATATATAAAATATTACTACCTACTATGTAACCACAAGAATACATGAAACTTACTCCCTCCATGCAGTAACTATATATACGTACCCATATATTATTAATATTAGTTACTATATATATATATTTATATATAATATATATGGCGGTAATTTATGCTTATCTTATCAGATTAGTACTGCCGTTTATTGGACAATTAGATTCTTAATGCATAAAAAAGTAATGACATTTTGGGAAAGAGTATGTAAAAATTGAGTATAAATGTTCTTTTAAAAGGGAAAGAAACATGATATTTAACGACACTTTTCACTTATTTTGTACAAAACTTTAAACAAAATTCTCAAAAACAATGGCTTTTAGGCATTCTGCTTTCCAATGCTAAAAGAATTATTGGAATATGATTTCCCCTCCCCTCCTCCAAAAAATATGTATCAATCTAGTTCAATTGAGGTATTAAATAATAATGTATAGTATATATATATTATATATATATATATATATATATATATTATATATATAGTATATATATACCTTATTATATATATATATATATATATATTTAGTATATTATATATATATATATATATATATATATATATAGTATATATGGGGTACTGAAACCCGCCAGCGCTGCACAGGAACCGAGACCCACTCAGACGGCCAATACACCAAGGCGGTGGTCTGAACATAAATAAAAAAAATAAAAACAGTGATCTATACATTATTTTCAAGACCAACATAAATATTTATATATGAAAATGTAAAAAAAATGTATATATGTATATTAATAAATATATATTATAATATATAAATTAATATATATATATCGAATATATGTATAAAGTATATAAATTAAAATAAATAACTTTTTTTAAATGTTAGATATATATTTATAAATTATTATATAGTATTATATTATTATATTTAATTTTATACTGAAAATTCTAGAATAAGAATAGATTAAACTTACCATAACAATTCATGAAAGTGAAAATATACAGTACTCGGCATTGTTTCAATATTCTTTTATATTCGAAAGGAAAAAATAAACAATATGTGAATAAAATAGTGAAATCAGCTTACCAAGTAATTTTACCAAAATGTATATGTTTTGGAAATGGATATATGAGATAATACTACTAATTTGCTTAGTAAAGAAATTTATAATATTTTAAATGTATCTAATTTGCTTCTTTTCAGATCAAGTAAGGTTCGAACAATATAGATACGTGAGTTACTTTGCAGCATTCTACCGTCATTATGGTATTAGATAGTGTAATATCGGCGGTTAGCCAAAAAGTCAAGGTAAGCATATTTTGTTTGATAAAATACTTAGGTTACAACCTAAGTTTTTATGACTGATTACTAGCCTGTAGACTGCGCTATATAGGCCTACTAGAAATTGCCAACATAGTAAAGTTAATTATTTGCATAAAGTACTGAATTTGAATTATTAACAATTCCCATGAACAGCACAAAATTAATTACAGCTTGTATCTACAACTCTCGAAAACGACCCCCATCTCACGGGACTCAATCACAGCTTATTATTTAATTCTCTGAAAATAGATCCACTCCATTCTACTATACGCAGCAAAGATTACGTAAATCCTAGGGCTAAACCTTCTCAACTTATCCTATATTTTCAACTATATAACCCTCATTCTTCCATACAGTTTTCCTTTGAGAAATGCCTTAACATAATTTAAATTCTCATCTATATACAAACTGTATTTACCATCTATACAACCTAATATACCCTTATTGCGCAAGGCATTCTTTTTTAAACTCATAAAGGATATCTAATTCTCACACATCGGCTTCACCACTTTAACAGATCTCTACAAAAAGAGAAATCTCATACTAGTAACCTCACATTACTACATGTGATATTACAAACTACAATCGATAACGTAAACTATCAGAAAAAAGCTCTTATTAATTCTACTACTAGCAAATTTAAACTTCACAATCGAGACACTAAATACATTTTACATCTTTAGAAGCATAAATAACGGCATTACCGAAAAATTCAATACAAAAACATCTCACCCTTAAATTAAATCCCAAATAATTAATATACATCCACTCTTAGAGTTTGCTCTATGTTGACCTACATCTCATCCCAAAAATTTCACTGATACAAAGATAGGAGTTTGTCACTCGAGTCTTCTTACCGAGCTGTGTGTGTCGCTACAGTAACATCATAATACAAGTTTTAGCCCCAAAAAAAAAGGATAATGATAGTTTTTTCTAGTATCCCTTGATAATGTATACCTTCATTATAAACATCTAGATTATTTACTAACTCTCAAATTCAGTTAACTTCTATTTAATCATTGTGGATTATTGTTTTCTCACTGATCTATTTCAACACTGAAATGTCTCATTATAATATTTGATTTGCTCGGTTATTTTGAAATAGGAATTACAATGTAATACTGCAATATTCCTAATCTGAGAGCTATTAAATCTTATTAAATTTACATCTTGTGGGTACTCAATTGCAGTTCAAGTGTGTAATAGCATAATCCATCACGTAAACTAATTTTGTAGCGATAATTGTGCTGCTGCTTGGGTAGCAATAACCTAGTCTCAATTACTTATATTAATCAATATATAATTAATTCTCAAACACCTTTGCATACTCCTTCTCTTCTATTAGTTGCATTATCACATATATAAATTAACTATATAAAATTTATCAATATATTACTTGGCTATTTCCTTTCTACCTCTCATCCTAAAATTTTATTACTATATTATTACACTTAAATTTAGTTCAATAAATCAAATATAAACTGACCCCGTTTCTAAATTTCCTCACTTCTTTAAGGTGCATTTATTATGAAAGTACTAAATAACATAAATTATTCCATTCATAAATATTTAAAGGTTTTAATATAATAGAACTAATATATATATAATACCTATAACTCGATAACCCTGTATTATAATCCAAACCTAACCTAAGATTTCCAATATATACTATATAACCTAAGAACAGTAAGTATATATATATACATATAGATAATATATATATATAACAATCATATTAAACTAAGCATAAAATGACCATGCCTCAACCACTTTGTTGTATATCAATGTAACCTTAAATTTTGAGAACTTATACTTAAAAATTCTATGAACGAAAAGAAAGTTCTTACTTTAGTACAAGCTATCAATTTGTACGTATTATAAGATCCTACCTAGTGTAATAATAATATCTTAGGAGGACCCGTCTAAATATATTATTCCTTAAGCAGGTTGCTCTTTTACACAACTTTCTAAAAACCTGCTTTTCAAATAATTTGTTTGATTTGTTAAGCTCTTTTAATTCTTTATTTAATAAGTATGACATATTAAACCTAACAATATTAATTTCAGCACAGTTAAATTCAACACTTCACTGAATTAGATCATAATAACAACTGTTAAGCCAACATAAACGTTATAAACTGTTGACAAAGGACCAATCCTTATATATAAATAAGTAATATAAATTATTAAAAACTATATTTATTTCAGCACAGTTAAATTCAACACTGAACTGAATTGCATCATAGTAACAACTCTTTAGCCAACATAACCTTTATAACTGTTAACACAACCGTTTAAACATTGTACTGTATTAGTAACGTTAGACGTAAGACGTTAGACGTTAGACGTTTGTTGGTTTGTTGCTCGTATAAAATTATTTTTTAATATTTTTCTTTTATGAAATAGAACATATGGTAATGTAAATTATTATCTAATATATATGGTTTATGGAGTTTTATAATGAAATGTTTTATAATACTTTAACTATTTATTAGTTTTCTGAGATATAATTTATGCATTATAGTTATATAATAATACTCCATCAAGACCAATTTTACTAAATAGCAGTTGAACCATCGTAGAACAAAGATGATAAATATATATAATAATGCTTTTTTTTCGCTCTAATTTATGATAACATAATATTATATATATACTATAATTATAATAATATATACTATAAATATTACTTATATTATAATAATATAGTTAATCGATTTCAATATTTTGCTTTTCAGAACATCAAATGTAATGTAAATTATTAACTAATATATTGGTTTACGGAGTTTTATAATGAAATATTTTATAATACTTTAACTATTTATTAGTTTTCTGAGTATAATTTTATTATTTATTATAATTATCAAGAAAATTTTAACTAGAGTTCTAACTAAATATATATATAATAATTATATATATATACTATATTAATATCCTATATATATAAACTTATATTATATAATATGTACATATTAAATAATAAGTATATTATATATAGTTATATATAAATTTGATATAATAATATATTAATACAACACACTCTAGCTAAAATATATCCACCAATATAATTAAATATACGCAATCGTCAGTATGAATGATTAAATATACGAAATAATGATAGTATAAGTGGTGTTAAATGTAATAAAGCTAAAATGAATTAATATAATCGAGTAAGACAATAAATCGCCATATGTATAATGATAGTAATATGATTATAATTGAATTTGAATACAGAAATTAGCAATATTTGATAATAATATTAGTTGACTCATTATTATATAAGACCTGGTATAATGAATAAATAATATTAACTTATTAAACTATAATATTATATATAAATAATAAATAATAAGATAATAATAATAAGAGCTAAAATAATATAATAATATTATAATATATAATCACATATATAGCAATATTACTATAGATATATAATAACTAATACCTGTATTATACTATATAATATAATAAAATATATATACCGATAATAAATATATAATATTACTAAAATAATACTATAATTATAATATTATTTATATTATACTATTATTAATCTAAATTATTTATATATTATTAATACCTTTTTTTTAATTTTATTTTCTAGAATTAACGATATTAGTCGTTATCAAAGAATCGTAACGATAGTCTTATGAATGAGAGCCTCGTCAAGACAAGCAGTTAGTGTGCCAGTTATTGCAGACTTGACGGGTGTGAGAATGTGAGCTATTCTCTCCTTGGTTGGCTTGTCCTGCATCGAACGTTAATGAGTACACCTTCCTTCCTTTGACATACAGGGCTCTATTCCGTATGACTAGACGGGGGTGATTTACTCTGGTAAAAATCAATAGTAATCTTATAATATATTAAATATATATAATATATATATAAAATATTATAACAATATTATATATACTATAATATAGTGTATATATATAACTATATGATATTCATCATTTATATATATAATTAGTAAAAGTAATTTAAAAACACATTTATAGATTTGATATTAATGAACAACACAATACTTTAACAAATAGAAGAAAAAAAAAAAAGAAGAACAGGAGAAAGAAGGCGAAACGAGATGTCAGCGAATAGGCGGAAGTTCGTAAAAGTTAAGACAATTGAAGAGAAAACAAAGAGGAAAGGAAACCAGCTATAATATAGTACTGGCAGAGTATTGATCAACGATGTATCAGACCTAAAAAATATCGAACACTACGACGAAACAATGAAGTAATAGGATGACTGTAACATAGGTGAACTAAGGGAAAGTGTGCGCATATAACAAAGTAAAGAGAACGAAAGCATCTTTTTATTTCCTCACATGGGTGATAGCAAATTAACCCAATTCTAGTTAAGAGAAAAGCACAAACCTGAAATTGAATTTTATTCTAAAGTAACTAGTTGTTTGTGGTATGATGTAGGATGATTGCATATCTTATTTAGAAAGGTAAAAGAGAAAGCAGAACGGTAGTCCGCGCTTAAGGTGCGCACAAGAAGATTTATCCATCAATTTATTCACTTTCACTAAAAACCAAAATAAAATAATAGGTCATCGTCTTTTCTATATATGCAATGAATGACAGATGATATATGCTTTTAAGGCATGGCCTGAACTTTTAACCTGATGGTAGGATTAAAGTAAGTGTGTTCCTTTGTTATGTTCACTAGCGCATTTTTAAGTTGATATCTGTTTAATAAGAAGAGTGCCTCACTAGATTTCTCGTTGTCGGGTATATGGTTTTCATATATCACTTTAATGATGCTAAAAAATCAATAAAAACCCTAATAAGCTTTTATTGTAATGAGCGAAACAATTCATTTATTTATTCCGTACAAGTCATATTATTATGTTATGGTAATAATGTTAAGTAATAGTAGAGTAAAGAAACTTAGGATCATCATGTCTTCTAGATTGTTTATTGAAAAATGATATCGAAAATAGTGACAGAATCTCAATAGATTTAATCGATATAGCTTTTGAGAACATTTAGAGTATGTCAGGAAGAGACATTGAAGATGGGAAGTGCATGCTGAAGTAAAGCGTGTGGACGGGTATTATATCTATTTATGTCTCGGTTCGATACATTGTTCAGTGTTTATTTACTTGGATCTATTGAGCACATCTTTGTGATATATTTAAAACGTAAATTTTGTTAGAGTCTATTGATATACATATGAATGAAATGAATACAGTCCTCGAATATTAATATTTAGTTTTATTTTTTAATTTGACTTATTTTTTATTTCTTGAATGGTTCTGAAACATATTTTCGAGATAAGTGTCTATAAAAGTATTCACCACTATATAAAAAAGATGGATAAGGTCCTTAACCTGCCAAAGAACCGACGCATGGACCGACCAGATTATACTCCCCCCGCGATAAATGACGCTTACAGTTAAAGACATCCGTAACACATACTGTACTGATCATTACACAAATATTTAATAAACCTCGGCAACCGCACCGAGCCAGAAAACACGTGGCGGGATGGACATCGTGCACATTCATCTGTGAATAAGATATCGTTGCAAAGTCATCAGGAAAATTGTACTACTTCTAATCTGCAGTCAGTAACTTCCTTCATTACTATTTGTCTATTCTCATTTTGCAATCAGCTAATACTCTTATTATTCATATGTCATTTCTGTTACATAAATGTATCATTCCATGAAAGGGTCATATCTTTCTTGTGTTATTCACTCTTGCTCTGTTTTTGATCGAGTATCGGACCTCTTAAATGGGCACGCTTCCTAGCACAACCCACTTAAACGCCGCCACGACCCCCGACTTTAATAACGCTCCTAATTATACATAAACGTCTACGCCTCGAGAATTCAACACAAAATATAATAGAGCAATGACCACACCCATGTCTGCATGATACGTCAAATTCCTATTCATAGACTCTCTACTCGGCATCGCGTCAAGACTCGGCTTCCTCCAGGACTACGACTTCTTGACTATGCAATTCCCATTTTCTTCTTCTTCTCTCCAATCTTTCATCCTTCTCTCTTTCTTCTCTTTCATTGCCCACTCCACTCTTACCTCCTATACCCTTATTCTCTCGACTTTCTCATATCCTTAACTTCTCTCTCTACTCCGCGAACTAACTGTACTACGCAATTCCCATGCATTTTCTTCTTCTTCCTATCTATTGTTTGTGATAATTCTTTCTAAACATCTCTAGAAGGGCACCCATCCTACGCATGCTTTCTGTGTTCACTTGACTCCCGTAACAACCTATTTCCGACTTCTCTATTCTCGTATACGAACTCCACCAGCTCCCATGCGCGTCTCTCCGTCTCCAACTCCGTTCTCCTTACAACCTGTCCCATAGTCGTTATATTACTTCTAATTTCCTTTCTTCCACCTAATACCCACGCCATAGAATTGTTTCATCTGTATCACATTGTACTTTAAATCTTACTTCTCCTATTCCAGACTCCATGTCTCCTTACTTTATTAGTGAGTACGATTGGCAAACGCTAGCTACACCATCACTCCCTAATGTAAGTACCGTGAGAGTCCACTACAGAGACTATAGTCCTCCATATCTAAGCTCCTCGCAAACATGGTTAGATTAGTCTGCCTAATCACATCACTAACCTCTTGCTCTATACACCAAACATTTTTCCACATTCCAATTCGCTAGTTATCCTTACCATCCTCTCGAATAGTACTTTTTGTCAGAATTTCTCATAAGCCCGAATCTATAGCTATGATTCTGTTATTAGGAGAAACGCTACACTCCTTAGGTGTGCTCCTTGAGCCTCGGCTTACCAACTAATCTTCGACTGTAGGTTCACCTCATCGATTGGCAACCTCGTTCCAAGACCTAATCATCTCACCCGAACTAGCACATTACTACATTCAAGTGCGGTTCGTTTCACTAGTGTTATCAATATATACCTTCCTTTTTACACACCGTCAATCGGAAGAGTCTAGTCCCCCCCTCTAATACTAACTCTTTACGCAAGAAGCGTGGCCCATAATTATATTCCAACAGAACTACCCTTTGATCCTCTGCCTATGAAAACAAATGTGACAACCTCTACCCATCTCTTTTATATAGAGAATTCGTATATCCAGTTCAGACCTACTTATCTTTCCATCATTCATCGAAATAGTTAGAGAGCTCCGGTGCCCATCACTAACTAAGCGATTATCGATATGATAATTATATGTAATTAATTTCTTTCATCTTGATCGGATTCTACTTTTCGTAGATATTGCAATGGAAACGTAAAAAAAATTAATACTAATAATGAAAAATCCAGTAGCTAACTGGAGAAAAGTACTGATTTAAAGACTCGCATTTAGATATGTAATTCGTTTGCATGCATAAATCTTTGAATCATTCAAAATGAAATGATCTATCTATGCCATCATTTAAAATAAAATTCTTGCTGGATCAAAACACAGATTAAAGGCCCTTTTAGGCGACCTCCAGTCCGATATTTAGAACGGTTCTAATTAAAATCCTGAGTTACGAGGGCTCAAGTATACCTCTCGATAGTCTCTGTCTTCACAGTACCTTAAATTCTGGTCTCACCGGAATTTAAAACCCTAGGAAGTTTATACTATCTAAACAAAGTCAAAATCTGATGAAATGAGTGGAAGATTTAACCAAGTCAATTCCTAGTCCTGTTCATGACTGAACTTTCCAAAAAACCTTCATAAATGGATTTCTGATGTCATTTGCCTGTCGCCTGAGAGGGTCGCCAATGGGGAAAATCCCCCCAAAATCCTCCGGAGTTGGCGGGATCTTGCCTGGATTATGGACAAAACGTGAAAATAAAAAGTAGTTAAAAATGCCGGAGTCTAAAAATGCTAATAACAACGGACAAATTAAATGGGTAATTAGGGATTGACCCCTTTTAGGAACCACAAAATATCCCTAACTCTTGGAGGCTTCTGCCTATTTTGAGCAACAGAGGTACTACCTTCTCAAAAGGATAATACCATAGGGCTAAACCAGCTCAACTAGATGGTAGAGTCGAGGTCTCCTCGGCAGTTTTTTCCGTCAGTTGTCCACCCTATACTAATATGATTTGATGTATTAATAATATTATATATATGTAATAATAATTATAGTAATTTTATAAATATATATATATAATTATTAGTAATAGGTATAAAATATATATATAGAGGTAAAATATAATTTAATAATGTATAATATTAGTGAGATAATATATAATAATATATATTGCAATAGACTAACCCCTACAGTAATTTATTGTAACACTGCTATTGAATAATATCTCTGAGATGAACCTGGGCCCGATTATCGCAAGACGTTTCACGAACGTGAAAATGTGTTGTGTGAGCGACCACGAAACGATGGTAACTATAAAAAAGTGAAGCGCAGGAGTATGAAGACTTGTTCCTGACTGAAAAAGTGAACTGAAGATTTTATTCTCTACTCACAAATCTCAAACACATAAAGAAACACGATATTCTCCAGACAGCACTAGACGACTACCGTCCCACACTCTAGAGGCCTAGCGAAAACAGGCACCGCTCTCACGAGTGAATTACTTGTCGAATAACCGGGAAATATATTGCCGTATGAAAATTTGTTTATAACAACTGCTACATAAATTTCAACAAGCTCACAGTGATATGATTAAGAGGAAAATTACTGTTTCAAAATATACCCCGTATCCAGCTGAACTTTCACACGCTGGATGTGAACCTGAGGCTGCTACAGCAGAATTGTCCGGTAAGTGTTTGAACGACACGCCACGATGCGACTAAAAGTAAAGCGCCGAGAATTGTTCCTGTTGGTGAATCATCACACCACACAACAGAGAACCTACGAGTTGTGTTGCAAGTTTATAGATATATTCCACCACAGGATTTATATTGTAATCAAATACTCGCGCTTACTTTTTAAGTGCACGATCTCTCTGATATTGGTAGTCGATCAGAACACTCTACGCGTACATCTGCTAGGGTCCCAGTTTCACATCCCAGCAAGTGTGAAATTACTGTTAGGTGGATGAGAAGTTAATTATAATCGAATATGAATGGTGAGATACCTATCAACACTGCGTTGAATTTTAGCAGTTCGTATATATAGTATATATACTATATATATCAGGTATATATATAGTAAAGCTATATATATATATATTATAATATATATATATATATATTATATATAATATATTATATATATATATATTGCTAAAAACAAATTAATTCTTCTAAATTCTATTTACATAGTTCTTTTACAGCTTGTACCAAAAAAAAAAAAAAAATTTAAGTGAAGCGACAATTACCAATATAGGTTTTTTATGAGTTCAAGGAATTAGAAAATAAAATTAAACTAAAAATCATTTTTTTAAACTCATATTTACCAGACTCTAAACAGAATACGAAAGAGACTTCTCGAATACACAAATTTAATTAAAAGATTTCTGATTTCTCTCTCTCTACTCTCTCCTCTCTTCTCGTGCTCTCTCTCTCTCTCGAAATATAAGGTTATTTAAATGTTAATATTTTAGTTAATTTAAATGTGATGGCTTCATTTTAATTCTCGATTCATTACCTTTATTTTTTTCAAATCATTCCAATATTTTTAACTTTAGTAATATATAAATATATATTGATATTATTAAACAAAAACGTTAATTTCTATTATTGAGACTAACCAATTATATAAATCATAAATTACTCGGAACCATAAGCATGGAACTAAAAATAGATATACTTATATACATCCTATAGTCATCGCTCATCTTTAATATTATCTTGATAATTTTACGAAAATCGTCTTCTTACCTCTTACAATATCTACCTAATTTAATATACACATTAAATTAAAATTCTTAGTATCATATATGATTTTTTTTTTTTTTGTCTGTGTTGAATGTTGGAATGATTTAGAGCCAGTGCTTTTCATTGTTTAACGTCTGCTATAAGAAGAACTTGCTTCTTATTTATTGCTATTCAATTGCTATGGAGACCTTACATATGAGCCATTTTGCGATTCCTATCCTTTCATTAATGACATTGAACAGTTATTCCACATCAATTTATTCATATATTACTACAAATTCTTGGTGTAACCTGTTCTCGACGAAAATTTGCATTTCCTTATTTTTGTCTTTTTCTAATAGAGAACTTACAATAAGAAAGAAGTTCCTGCAACCTTCTACAGAATATTAAAATTTATACAGAGTTTAAATATATTAGTTATATCTTTATGAGAAAAAAAGGTAATAGTTGCTGCTAAATACTAGAATTCTTTTATCCGCTAAAACTTATCACAAATTAAAAGTAGAGAGATGGCAAGGTGTACATATAATAAATACTTTTATTAAGCAGTGTCCATATATAGGAATGTACAGGAAGTCCCCATTATAGCTATATAGAGAATGTATATACTCACACGATCGTATTAATACACACAATTGTCTAGCCGAATGTGATTTTATATCTTCTATACATTTAATATTAATATAATCATCATGTCTAGACTACTTAACAAATTGCTAAGGAACTAATGACAATTTATTCAAACTGATCATAATTCCTATCATATTCTTATCATGTATCATAAAGTACAGTTGTAGACTTACATTCTCTCATTAATCTAAAAAATATATCTCCTCAGTATTAGTTTTCAGTATTCTCTTTATTCAAACTATATGATTTAAACTTAGTGAGTTTGGTCAAGATTATTCAGTAAATAATATTTAATTGTCACAATATCTTGCCTGCTCACCTATCTGCATTACAAAAAGTTATTCTTATTCTATCGAGTACTGCAATAATATAACACATTCCTTGAGCTTCATCGAGATGCGCTCCGCACCACGCACAGCAGGGCGTACCGACCACCGCCCACGCACATCACTATTTCACTTGCACCTGCGACTTCCCAGTCCGAGCCCGCTATTACTCTCTCAGAAAACAATTGCCAGCGCTCATCTCACCTCTGCAATCAACCTTTATTGCGAGTGAGAGTCTTTCGAAAGACACACTTTTGCGACACGACACTGCATGTAATCTAGCACACACGCAACAGCCAGACATCAAAGAATATGTGTGACCATAGCGCACAGCGATGTATACACACTAAGATCACACCCATACACTAGATAATGATATGCGTCCTACTCTCCATTACTCTCAATCTTCAATACTAAACTAACTTCTACAACTAACTTATAGAAGTTTACTATCAATGTTATTACACATATCCTAACTATAATATTTTCAACAGGTTTTTGATTTTGACAAAAACTACATAATTAAATTTATTAATCTTAAATTAAAACATAAAATAATGCTAATTATTCATATTTGAACAGCTGTAATTTCTTCATTTAAATTGAGTTATATCAGAAATAAAGTTGCATTATTTAGTATGGGATTTTATATCGAATTATGACACTAGTTTAGACATTTCTAATTTAGTTTAAAAAACTTGAAATCAATTCAGTCTTCTACCTGCTCCGAAGAGGTCAACATGTAAAGTGTTGAATAGTAAACGTCAGCAATATTATATTTAATTTAGTTTGTGTATTTTATAATATACCTTTCTTTATTAATAAATATATGTTTTAATATTAATTTAACATAAGTTCGGAGTTCGAGTGTTTGAAATAAGTACTCCTTAAATATAAAAAATTATTGATAATGATATAATAATATACTATATATATATATATATATATTAATTAATTATATTATATAATTAGTATAATATATATAATATATATATATATTTATATATAATAATATATATATTAGTACCTATAAAAAACTATTACTGATATTATTCACGTATATTAATATTATTGTTAGTAGTAATTGACTAAAATATATATATATTATCAACTATTATATCTCCTTTCGAAAAGTAATGCCTTATGTATGTATAGAGTTAGCAATAATACTAAGTTAGTCATTCCAAATAATTTTTTGCACTTTTATAGCAGTACCGGAAGTCATATTATTCCTTAATAGTTTTTATTAGATTTATTAGTATTATTATTGTCTACAGATTTATATATTAAATAGTTTATTATTATTCTATTACATTCAGTCCCAAAATAATTAGATGACCAATATCAACTTTTCAATTTTCAAATATAGGAATAGAGAGTTAGTAAAATATACGTACTATATGAAGGAGAGCATCAACTCCTGTGTTTCTTCTCGTTGATCTTATCTATCAATGTGATGAGAACGATCATCGCTCCATTGAATGTTTTCCTCGCTAGAAAAATTTCATTTTTTAAATATTTATGTTGCAAATTTCACAAGTGTTCCAACCATCTTGGCTCGATGTCAATACGTAGTGAGATCTGATCAACTAAAAATAATGAATCATGCAAATATTTACTTATGTATTGAATACATATGTACATGAATAATAATAATTTCTATGAATATTATACCATATATTAATTATTATAATGAAGAAAGTAGTTATACACAATAGAAGAAAAAATTATAACACAAAGTATAAAACAAAAATTTGAAATAATATATCTACAAATTAAAAAATAAAATCTAAAATTAATTTTATTTTTAATTTTTACTTTGATTCTCAATCCCCTGATAATAGTATCAATAATAGTATTATTTATTAAAACTGTCTTCTAGATGGATAACTAAACATTATCTTGTACTATATGGATATAATGATAGATATCTCATATCGCTTTGAGCATTACATACTATGAAATCTTTGATATTGGAGAAATCAAAACATTAGCACAGTATAGATTTTTTTTCACTCGTGGTATAATGACATTATATTAAGCTAGATGCTCTCATTTCTATTCCTACGTGACTCAGGAGCAGTCCCCTATGAGATATGCAAATTATCTTCACCTACTCTCAATATATTCTCGAATTTCGATTAATATTTATCTTGGCAATGTACTCATAAATTTAAATTTTCTCTCATCCCAAGCATGAAATTAAAGTAAGGAACAATAATTAATCTCAGTAATTTATCACGACAATATATTTTGCTTTTCAAACTTTTATCTTTGAGTAAGGTACGTTATCTATAGGATAATCTTAAAAATAAT
>JABUQX010105070.1:17500-32500 GCA_015478945.1 Trachelipus rathkii | reverse complement strand
TCTTCGACTTTCTTTGAATGTTGATAGCCAATTGACCACCCCGGTCAAGATAAAAATTCTTTTATAATATATATATACCTATATATATATATATATATATATATATATATATATATATATATATATATATATATATATATATATAGTTATATATATATATATATATATATATGTAAGGGGAATCTGCATGGAATAATGAGGGATGAAGCTTTCGTAACTGATGAAATGAATGTGGATAGAGTGTGGTGGGAACACTTCGAAAATCTGCATAACATTAGCAGTAATGAAGAGGTGATAGTGAATGTGTGTGGGTTTGATGGTGCAAGAACTAATATGTATTTTGAAATGTGGTTATTAGTATGAGTGAGGCAATGGGTAGAGCGGAGAAAGTTGAAGAATCGTAAATCTGCAGGTATAGATGAAATTACCGGTGAAATGATCAAGAATGGAGGCAAGATGGCGATTGACTGATTTGAAGTTGATAACAAAGCGTTATGAGGTATAGTTTCGAGGGATTGGAAGAGAGAAGTAATAGTACCCTTATATAAGGGTAAGGGAGATAAGGGTAACTGTAAGAATTATATGGGAATTAGTTTATTGAGTGTAGTAGGGAAGATATATATACTGGTATTTTGGTCGAAAGAGTACGTCGAGTAACTGAAGGACTAATTGTGAAGAATAAGTACATTTAGAAGTGGTTGAGGATGTGTAGATCAAATCTTTACATTGAAAACAAATGATTGAGAAAATGATGGAAGAATAACAAATTGTATTAGTTTTTGGTTATGCATCAGCGCATGATATGATTAGGAAGTTCTATGGAAGGTGTTATTGATTTATGGTGTTGGTGATAAGCTTCTGAATGGAATCAACAGTATGAATGTATGGTGGGAACAATTCGAAAATCTGCATAACGTTGGCAGTAATGAAGAGGTGATAGTGAATGTGTGGGGTAGGATGGTGCAAGATATAATAGGTATTTGAAGAGTCATTAGTAAGGAGGAGGTAATGGGTAGAGCGAGAAAGTTGAAGAATGGCAAATCTGCAGGCATAGATGAAATTACCGGTGAAATGATCAAGAATATACATGGCATTGATTGGATTTGGAAGGTAAAACAAAGCATTTATGAGGGTATAGTTGAGGGATTGGAGGATATAAGAATAGTACCCTTAGATAAGGGTAACTGTAAGAACTATATGGGAATTAGTTTATTGAGCGGTAGGGAAGATATATAATGGTATTTTGGTCGAAAGAGGTGTCGAGTGAAAGACTGATTGTGAAGAACAAAGTGCGTTTAGAAGTGGTAGAGGATGTGTGGATCAAATCTTTTACATTAAACAAATGATTGAGAAAATGAAGGAGAAGAAGAAAAAAATTGCATTTTTGTTTTTTTGGATGTGCAACAGAAGTATATGTATGATTAATATGGAAGCTCTATGGAAAGTGTTTTTGATATATGGTGTGGCATAAGCTTCTCAAATGGAATCAAAAGTCTGTATGATGATAGTGTAAGAATAAATGCCATTGAAAGTTATTGTTTTAATATTAATTAAAGGAGTGAGGCAGGATGTGTTGTCTCTTGGTTATTCAATTCCATATGAAATTGAGGTTAAAGAATTTGAGTGGTGGAGATAAGTTGTTAGAATGATTGAGAATGAAGAGAATGGAGGGTTCTCTACCTATAATATGGGGATGATTTGGTTTTGTGCGGCGAATCTGAAGAGAGTTTGAGAGGATTGGTAGAGAGATTTGGCAGGGTGTGTAAAAGGAGGGGTTTGAAAGTAAACTTAGATAAGAGTAAGGTTATGGTTGTGAGTGAGGACAGCCCTCAGTGTTAAGTTATGTTAGATGGTGAGCAGCTGGAACAAGTGTGCGAGTTTAAATATTTAGTATATATGTTGAATGAAATGGAAACGGATGATGCAGAGTGTAGTAGAAGAGATGTGAATGGCAGGAAGGTGGCTGGTGCAATCAAATCGTTGGTGGATGTAAAGGGACAAAGTCTTGAGTGCGCCAGGGTTTTACATGAGGGTATGTTTTTTAATAATAAGGATAATGATCAAAACTTAATATACACAAACCTATAAATTACCTAAGGTACCGTAATTAATGTCATTGTCAAAAGCTAAAAGTAACGGAGTAACGGAGTAACGGCGCTTCGTTACTTTTCATTTCAAAGAAACGGAATAACGATAACGGAACTACTTTTTTCCAGTAACGGAGTAACGATAACGGAACTACTTTTTTGAGTAACGATGCCCACCTCTGGGTATAGGTACTCTTGTTTCTGTTTTTTGTTTTATATTATTGGTAAAGAATTTTAATTTTGCTTTTTTATGTGCTGTATGTATTTTGTCTATTGGATATTTCAATTTGGTAAAAATAGTTTTAATATATTGTAATTCATTGTTTAAAAACTGTGGAGAGCAAATGTTATAGGCACGTAAAAACAGAGAGGATAAAGTGGCTATCTTGGTGTGGTATGTGTGTACGGAGTACCAATGTATGTAGTTTGGTTGTGAGGTTGGTTTGCGGTATACTGAAGTGATTAGTTTATGTGTATGATTTTTGTGTACTAAAGTATCCAAAAACGGTAGGGTGTTGTTTATGGGTAACTCTATGGTAAACTGTATTTGTGGGTTAATGCTGTTTATGTATGTATGTATCAAGTTATGTTGTGTGTTATGTGGAATTGCTAGAAAGATGTCATCTACATATCTTAACCATATTGTGCTGATGAAAAGGTGGTGAGGGAGTATGTAATAGTATTCCAGCAATTCCATGTATATATTACTGAGTATGTGAGAGAGCGGGGAACCCATACTCAGGCCTGTGTTTTGTTTATAATAATGTTGTTCGTGTTGGAAGAAATTGTGTTCTAATGTAAGTGTAATTAGGGATTTAATAGTTTGAAAGGGGGGTTGGAAAGAGATTTGGTGATCAGAGACGTATCTAGTGAGGAGGTTCAAGGCATGTTCTACAGGTACTGAAGTAAATAGAGATATGACGTCGAAACTGAGAAATGTTTGTGTGTGTGTGTGTGAGTATTTACTGTATTTATTCTGTTTATGAAGTCTGAGGTGTTTTTTAAGTGAGCATTAGAAATCTGACCCAGCAGAGGTTTAAGTATGTTTGCTAAATATTTTGATAGTTTATAAGTATTTCCATTTGTGTTTGCTATGATTGGATGTAGAGGTATGTTTGTTTCATGTGTTTTTGGTACTCCGAAATAAAAAATAAACATTTCAATTTTTTATTATAATACTGGGTTGCATATTATAAATATATATAATATATATATATATATATATATATATATATATATATATATATATATATATATATATATATATATATATATATATATATATATATATATATATATATATATATATATATATATATATATATATATAATGGCTAAAATAACCAAGACAAATCTAAACATTTTATTAATCCGACTAGTTTCGGGTGAATCCAACGTCTACCCATTATCAAGGCTTGGACTATACTGAACAATATAACAAAATTTTAAATAAATAATACTTAGATAAACTACATAAAAGTTATATATAAATAAATAAATAGAAGAAAATTAATAATTGCCAATATATAGAAAAAGTATCACTAAGTGACAAAACTCTACTTCAGTATTAAAATATTTTCAGTTTGTAAATTTTCATTTAGCTTTGGAGCGTGGTGCCAAATATATAAGGATTCCAAAGAATGGAGGTCAGGCTCTTTTTCAAGATACAAAATTTGAATTCTGTATAGGATGATTTTTCTGAAGAGAATGAGAATTGATCGCAGAATATGGGGGATGGTGCAAATGTTCCAAAGTTCTATAGGAGATACCTTTATGTTCAGCAATGCGAATAGAAAGACTACGAGTAGTCTTTTCTATGTAGGTGGCATCACAGTCACCGCACTTTATTTATAGACTGATGAACATAAAGGTAAAGGAAGTTTATCTTTAACTTTGAAGAATTTTTCAATTTTATTTTCATTTGAAAAAGCTAATCTGAAGTTGAACTGGGGTAATTTGATTTTAATATTCCTTTAATTCTGCGTTCAATTTCACAACTCATTCTCCCAATAAAAGGTAATTTCATATACAGAATTTCTTTTGGTACTGTTAATTTAGTGCAAGATATTTGATGATATTTTAACGAAAGTTGTTTCCTGAATATATTGTCAATGATAAAACCTGGGAATCCATTCTTTAGAAATAGCTTCTTTAGGAAGTCCAATTCATTCGAAAGATTAATATATGAAGATGAGATCTTGTATGCTCTATCGAAAAGCGTTTTAAGTAAATTAATTTTATAAACATGCGGGATAAATGAATTGAATTTAGTTGTTAATCCTGTGAATGTTGGTTTCCTATAAACGCTTGTTTGAAATTTGTTGTTTTCCTTATATATTTTTACATCAAGAAATGCCAAGGAGTCCTCTTCTTCAATATCCACTGTGAATTTAATATTCTGGTGTTTTGAATTGATATACTGTAAAAATAAATCAATTTATAAAGTGATAAAGTGATTTTCAACTACATACCTTTAAATTCAAATACGGTTTAAATTCCTCCGGGCATTCATTAAGCCAAATAGATTCAAAATAGCACATGAAAATGTTACTTAGAGTAGGCCCCAAAGGACTACCCATAGCAACACCATCAACTTGCTTATAAAATTTTCCGTTAAATAAAAATATTATATCTTTTGCAGCTATGTATAATAACTCCTCAAAACTTGATCTATCCAGACCGTTAACAGTGGATGTATTGGCAAATAATGAGTTAAGAATGATGTCCAATGTCTCTTTTAAAGGCACGTTAGTGAACAAACTTTCTACGTCGAAACTTGCCATAATATATTTATTAGCATCCGGAAGATTTAAGATTTCGGCGACGAAAGAGAATGTGTCTTTAATAGTATAATTATTCTTGGTTAGATTATCCAATATAGGTATAAAGAATTTTGAAAGTTTATAATTTACTGTGCCAATAGCAGATAAAATTGGACGAATTGGCCAATCAGGTTTATGAACTTTTGGAAGTCCATATAAAATCCCTGGTTTAGCACCCGATGAATAAAGAGAATTGTATGTTTCATCATTAATTATTCTAGAGTTTTTCAATTTTCTTAATAATCTGTTAAGTTTATCTTATATATATATTCACAGAAGGGTGCTTGGAACCCATGCTGGATCTACTCGGCATTCCTAGGTTACAGGAGCAACCAACCAAAGTTAGGCCACGCCGACATGGGCACAACATACTTGGTGCAGCAAATTGGCAAGGACAAGACGAAGAAAAATTTCACTAGCGCCAGGACTCGAATCATCGACAGCAGCGTCGTCGTTATACAATGTACATGAGGCTCTACCACTAGTCTGATCCACCTCTACAGAAAAAGAAGGCATCTCGGAACAGTTTTCCAGTCTCCTGCTTTGATGTCACTGCTTTGAACCTCGGTACTTATTTAAATCCATAGAAGGGTGCTTGGAACCCTTGATGGGGATACACGGCATTCTTCTGGGGTGCTCCTGGGTTACAGGAGCAATCAACCAAAGTCAAGCAACGCCAAAATGGGCACAACCTACTTCTAGCGACAAATTTCCAATAATAAAACGAAGAAAAATTTCACTCGTGCCAGGATTCGAACCATCGACAACAGCGTCGCCTTTAGACAATGTACAGTAGGTTACACCACTAGTTCGATCCGACTCCCAAGAAAAAGAAGGCATCTCGTTACCGTTTTCAAGTTTTCTGCTTCGATATCACTGCTTTGAAACTCGGTACTTATTTAAATCCATAGAAGGGTCCTTGGAACCCCTGCCGGGGCTACACGGCATTCTGATGGGTTGCTCCTGGGTTGCGAGAGCAACCAACCAAAGTTAGGCCACGCCAACATGGGAACAACATGCTTGTTGCGACAAATTTGCATTAATAAAAATTATAAAAATTTCACTCGCGTCAGGACTCAAACCATTGACAACAGCGTCACCGTTAGACAATGTAGAGGAGGCTCTACCACTAGTCCGATCCACCTCTCCAGAAAAAGAAGGCATCTTGGAAGTTTTCAAATCTCCTGCTTCGACATCACTGCTTTGAAACTCAATACTTATTTAAATCCACAGAAGGGTGGTTGAAACCCCCGCTGGAGCTACGCGGCATTCTTCTGGGGTGTTCCTGGGTTACGGGAGCAACCGACCAAAGTCAAGGAACGCCGAAAGAGGAACGAGGAAAAGATACACAAGGTGGTGGAATGAAGAAGTGAAGGAGGCAATAAAGAGGAAAATAATATTCATGAAAAGGTGGTTGAAAAACAGAACTGCACAGACAAGGGCTTAGTATGTGGAGGCAAGAAATGAGGCAGAGAGAGTGAAAGGAAGAGTAAAAGAGGAGGCAGAAAAGAAAGAGGTGGAAGAAATGATGGAAGATGTGAGGACAGAAAAGAAGAAGAATATTAAACTAGAAAAAACTTATAGAGGATCAAATAGGAAAGTTTGCAATTTCAAGGATAATCAAGAAGTTTTGGTGAGATCAACAGACATAAACAGGAGATGAACGGAATACTTCAGAGAACTGTTAAATGTGAATGAATAGGGAGAGGAAGGGGAGAAGAAGATAGTAGAAGGGAGAGGAAGTGGGGGGGGGAAGATCACTATGGAGGAGTTGGAGGTGGCTCTGAGAGCGATGAAAAAAAGCCAAGGCACCGGGGGAGTGGGATACCCATATAACTAATAAAAGAGGGAGAAGAGAAAACGAAAGAAGTAATTCTGAAATTGTTCAATAGGTGTTGGAATGAGAGTGAAGTACCAGAAGGGTAAAATTCAATTATAGTTCCAATTATATAAAGGGAAAGTATTCAAATCTTATTATTTACAAGGGAATTTCCTTGTGGACCACTTGTGGCAAAAACATATGATAGAATTACTAGAGAGAAGCAAGACATGGAGTAGAGCCCAGGGACTGGAAAGTGAGCAAGCCATAGGTATATAGAAGAACAGAAGCAAGATGGATGCGCTTGTCACTTGAGAATACATGTTTGCAAAGCTATTGATATAACAAAGACGCATATTATAGCTTTCACAGATCTGAGGAAAATCCTATATGAATTCAGTGCCTAGTGAGAGAGTGTGGAGAGTGCTGGACAGAGAATATGCAGTGGGTGAAAAGTTGAGATGAGGCCTGGAGAGTTTGTATGGGAATAGGTAAGAACAAAATATGCTGTCTCCAATTTTGTTTCTAGCATATCTGGATGATTTGATAAAGAAAGTGAGAGAGGATAAAGGAGATTTGGACGGTGATATTCTGGCATACGCGGATGACTTTGCGTGCTGAAGCGAAGAGGGGGATATACTGAGAGAGGTGATGAGATGTTTTGCGAATAGGCTTAGAGATGCAGATCTGATTATAAAAACAGAAAACACGGAGATCATGGTGGTTAGTAGAGAAGAATAAGGGAGAGAGCTGAGGGTGGAGGTGGAGGGGACTGAGACAAAGATGGTGGAGAAATGTAAATACTTGGGCAGGGTATTTAGAAGAGAGGGAGGAAATGCACAGGAGATTACAGGTAGGATAGCTCAGTATTGGGGAGCTGTAAGAGCAGTGTACCCCATACTGAAACATACACAAATGAGTGTGGAGGTGAAGAGGGTGATATTCAAAGGGGTGTTAACACCAATTCTACTATACGGGGCCGAGACTACGACCACAAGAGAGCATAGTAGAAATACAGGTCGGCGGCGAGATTGTGACGTTTTGAGAAAGATAGTGGGAAAGACTAGAAGAGAGAGAGAGAGAGAGAGAGAGAGAGAGAGAGAGAGAGAGAGAGAGAGAGAGAGAGAGAGAGAGAAACGAAAGAATAAGAGGGGAGGCTGGAGTGAAGGTCCTATTAAATAAGATAGATGCAGCCAGATTGAGATTGAGGTGGATGCAGGAGGAGAGGGTGGCCAGGAGGAGATGGGAGGGGAGACCGGAGGGAGACCCCGGCCCAAGACCTAGACGGAAAGACCTAGGAAGAGGGAAGGAGTTGGCTGGAGGACTCATTGAGATGACATGGAATGCCGTCGTCGAGAGCTGAGAGAAGAGAAAGTCCTGGAGGATAGAGAAAAATGGAGAAGAGCGCTGGGCCCGCTGACAGGGCCCTGACCCTTTCTGGAATCAGTTGTAAGTTGTAAGTATATTATATATATCATTAATATATACTATATATATATAATATATATATACTATATATATAGCTACTAATTATAGATATATTCAATTAATATTTTTACGATCATATATATAATTATATAGTATAGATATATAAAACTATATATATATATATATATATATATTATATATATATATATATATCATACTATATATATATATATATATATATATACATAGACTAAATTTACAAGATATATATGATTTCTATAATATATATATATATAGTACTAATAAATTATTATAGTATATGAGACTATCATATTATACTATATATATTATATATATATCATATATATAAGTTGTATATATATATATTATATATATATATATATAAAAGGACTATTCGTCATTTGGGGTGGCCAGAATTAAAGACTCACAATATTATTGATCAAATCCAATATTTTTGCTTACACTAAGTGTACCAAATCCTTGCTTTCTATCATTTCAATAAAAGGATACATTTTTCCTAAACCTGAAAGTATATTTCATTTATTAAAATTTCACTAATTGTAATGTGTCTTACTTTTTATTTCAAGATATTCAAAGTTCCAATGAATAAATGAAGGAATTAATTACTCTAGAATAAATATGCAACAGATGTAACAGATATACGCATGCATGAAAAGCCGGATTGCGAGTTATTTCTTATTAGCATCTTTTTCTGTATTATTATTATTATTATTATATTATTATTATTATTATTATTATTATTAATATTATTATTATTATTACTTATTATGGTTATTACATTAATATTATATATTAATTAGATATTTTATTATTATTATTATTATTATTATTATTATTATTATTATTATTATTATTATTATTATTATTATTATTATTATTATTATTATTATTATTATAAGAATTTAGACAAGATTTAGTCACATTGATTGGCAGGATAATTATCATAAAAAAAACTAAAAATAATTGAATATAATTGAATCGATAGTTTGGTTCATGGACCTTAATAATTAATAAAATAAGCTTGGTCCAGCGTTGTTTTTAGCCGCCACTATATATATATATATATATACTATAATATATATATACTATATATATATTATAAATATAATATATATATATATATTATATATATATACTATATATATATAGTGATAATCTATATATTATATATATTATATATATATATATAATAATATATGTAAATATAATATTATATATAATGATATATACTATATATATACCTATCTATATATATATCATATATATATAAAAAAACATATATCTTTAGAAAAATATATATTAAATAAAATACATATATAGAATATATTAAAATATTTATATATATATATATATTAATATATATATAATTATATATATATATATATATATATAATATATAACTATATATATATATATAATACTATATAATTATACAATATTATATAAAATATATATTATATAATATACTATATATATATTATAATAATACTAATATATATATTTTTTTTAAAGATATAATATTATATAATATATATATAATTATATATATATATTATATATATAGTATATATATATATATATATATATATATATATATATATATATATATTATATATATATAATATAATATATATATATATATTTATATATATATATAAATATATAATATATATTATTACATATTATAATATATAGTATATATATATATATATATATATATATCATTGCTTAAAAAGCCCCTTATTGCAGTTTCTTCTCTATAAGAGAAAGTTTTATTACCTTTCACGGAAAATCTAATATCACAAATCATAAAAAATCACAGAAAAAATATGGTAAAAATAAATAATTGTTGTAAAATTTCGAGCTTTCGTTCCCGAGGAAGGGAACCTTATCAAGAAATACGATGGGTTTGGTGAAGAGTCAAAACGTTTGCCAGATCCCTGATTGATGATTATTTTCTAGTTGATGTTAAAGAATGGAAGAACGATGAGGTATTTCAGTGCAGCGTTCTATATGGTGTCTATACTTGTATTGTGGAAAATAAAGTTTGAAATTAAATATTTTATTATGCAATAGTTGGATTCAGCCTATTTTCCTGTAGTTTTGATTGTTGATATGTGCTACTACTGACATTTGTAAAATGTTTATATGGTGGGTTTGTGTAGACCGGTGTAATGTTAGGGGAGTTTTGGTTGTCGGTATGGAGGTCATATGTGTGCTGGTATTTACATCTTTTAAAGATTGTTGGTTTCTCTATATAAAACCGAGCGCAGTTATACTACAGGGTACTCCATTAACACAAGCATTGTTCAGAGGGAGTGTGGAGGTTTGGGTGGCGCAGGATTTGTTTGAGTGGAAGGTATTATAAGGTACAAGAGTGAATGTTGGAGGAAGCTTGGTTTCATTTTTGTGTTTGGGATGGGAGGAATGGGTAAAAAGGTTGTAGTGGGGGTTTGTTTGGGGTATTATTGTAAAATTCGTTTAGCAATTTTGTTAGCAAGATGGAGTATTGTTTGGGATATAACAATTTGGTGAACGTGGTGCGTAGGAAATTGAGTTCAATGGTTCAAAAAGGGAGAGGATCAGATGTTTAAGCTCTTAAGTATAAAAAGAGAAGGTAGCCTATTTAGGTGTGTTTAGAGTGGGCTGAACAACAGTCGAATATAGCAGGTTGGGAGGTGAGTTTCTGTATACGCTGAAGTGAGGTTTGGGCAAGATTTGTGTACTGAGGGTATCTAAAAAAAGAGTGTATGTTTTTGGGGTTTCAATAGTAAATTGAATAGCAGGGTGTATATTGTGATAGTGTTAAGGATATGAAGTGGGCCTTTTGCTTTGGGACTGGCTTACAAAATTGTCGTCACGTATCTGAGCCATGTGGTATTATGAGGGAGGGTATGGGGGCCGCCGAGGGATGTGGAGGGGGCGTGGTTTTATTCAATTAGTTTAAAACGTCTCGCACCTTTCAATCTAAACTGATCAACTATTAATAATTTAAAGAACTATCAAAGATCCATATAGATGTTACTTAAAGTGGGAGAAAAAGAAAAATAAAGGGGACCCCTACGCATCATGCTCCAGTCGAAGATTGTTTATAGAAGGAGTGATTGATTGAAAAAATTATGGATCAGAGTGTACACTGAGTACGAGATTAGGTGGATTAATTGTTTGAGCATGGGGAAAGGATATTGTAGAGGGATAATCGATGCTATTACGAGTTAGATATTCGTTTCGAAAGAGAAAGAGCATGGGGGACGGGTACAGAGGTAAGCAGTGATATGACGACATAACTAACTATGTTTTGAGTGTGGGTGTTGATGTGGCGTGTTTTAGTGATGAAATCATCTGTGTTAGAAAGATGACTGTGGGATATGGAATTGATGACAGGGTTAAGTTGGGATGATAACCATTACATCTTAAAAGACGTAAAACTTCCCTTAACATTACACCGGTCTACACAAAACCACCATATAAACATTTCACAAAATGTCAAGCAATAGCACATTATCAACAATCAAAACTGACAAGGGAAAATAGCTGAATTCAATTGCATAAAACAATATTCAAATTTTTAATCGCCTTCCCGGAGATACAATATTAGACACCATATTGAAACGCTGCTCACTCGAATACCTCCTTCTGTTCTTTCATTCTTTAAGCAACCAACTAGAAAAATCTCATCACAGGGATCTTGGCAAAGTTTTGACTTTCTTTCACCACTCGGTATTTTCTTGATAGCGTTCCCGCCAAATCCACTCTCAAGCGCGAACGAAAGCTCCGAATTTAAACAATTATTTATTTATTTATCATTTTCTGTGATTTTTATATTGTTATATAATAGTTAATAGTAAGTTAAAACTATTGCTCTTAAAGTTGTTTTAGCAATCAAAGGCTTTTTAACAATAAATATAACAAAGCGTTAATAGCTTTTTAGACTATAGTATATATAATACTATATATAATTGGAATCTCAAATAGGCGTTATAAGTATTATAATATATATATATACTTATATATATATATAATAGTAATGATATACTATATCTATATATATATATATATCACCATATATATAGTATAATATATTATGATATGTATGATAATGTAGTATAATAAGATTGACATGTATTCGAGTACGCTTGGGGCATTCTATATGGATCGCGTTATCAACTTATTTTTAATAAGCTGCACAGAGTTCCCAAGTATCTCATGACGTGTTCATATTGTTGATGTCTCGTTGCAGTAAGTAATAATAACAATAAATACAATGAGTGTTAAGGAAATTTAAAATATAAAAAAATTAAATAAGTACACAGTAAGCAATAGACGTACACTCCTTACAAAACTTTTGAAATGTTTATCCCATTGTATAAAATGTGGAAAGAATATGTTGAACAAATGTTGGGAATTAGGCATATTATTTGTGGTCCTATCGTGCATTTATTATTTTCCATAATCTAATTGATTCTTTGTATACTTAGCACGAGAACTCTTACTAGGCTAAACATGCTGCTTAAGTGACGGTTCTAAGTCCAAAGCGACCAGCCACATCATATGGAATGGTGCGTAGTGTGTGGTGTGACCGTGATGTACCAGTACAAAGCCCTTTATTACCTCCTAGAACCTAGATGGATAATCATATGCGCTTCACAGCGTTGAACGTATGATAACTCAATATGCCTCCTCAGGACCATTGCACACGTAGTCATTACGTATCTCTGCTCCAGGCATTCTCCCAGCTAACAGTACCCCAAAGTCCCCGTTCCCATAGAATCTGTCCCGCCCCCCCCTCCGTCTCCACACACAACAAGACCAAGTCACACCGGCCAACTCGTAAGATGTGCTCGTCATCGCTCACTTATCTAAAATTACGGTTTACCTGGTATTTTCTAATAAATGTTTAAAATTATTTGATCGCTGTGTTGAATGAACGCATCTGAAATTTACTTATACTATCATCATAAGAATATTATGAAAAAGAGGACCTTTCTATACATATATACTATAATCATATGATATATAATAATATACATATATTTACATATTTAATATAATAGCTATATATATATATAGATATAATCTATATATATAAATATATATATACACTGTATATATACCTAAAAATTTAGATATATAATATAGATATATACCTATTATATATATATATACTATATATGATACTATATATTATATAACATATATAATATTACTATTAGTGATGGACATCCCACCGCATCCCGCCATCCTCGCATCCGAGTCCTCACTTTACACCACATCCCGCGATCCGCATCCGCGATCCCGCACCAGCATTCCGCATATATGTTGACAAAATGAGGATTGTTGAGATGTTTTCTACATTGGTTTGATTAAATGATATAAAATAAATATTATTGTGGCATCTTTAATCATGGGAGTATGGGGAACAGTAATTGGTATATTTTAAATTTACGATTTCTTATAATATATATATATTATATCCATATATATATATCATATATCAGTATATATATATATATAAATATAAATTATATATATAATTATCATAACATATATATATAATATATATACTATATATAGTATATATATGATATATATATATATATATATATATATATATATAAGATATTATATATAATAATATATAATATATAATATATATATATAATTATATAGTATATTATATATATATATATATCCATATAGGATACGTATATAATATATATATATATATATATATTTAATATAATTATATATAAATAGATATATATATATATATATATATATATATATATATATATATAAATATATATGTAATATATATATATAATATATAATAATATAAGTATATAAATGTTATATATATATAAGTAGATATATATATATACATACTATATGATATATTACCATATAATATAATATATTTTATATTTTATATATATATTAATATATATATATATAAGTATCAATTATATATATTAATTAATATAATATATATAATATAAATATATATAATATACAGTACAATACTTACTGTATATATATATATATATATATAATAAATCAGAAGTATATAATATAGTATATAATAATACATATATAATATATAATATAATATTCTTTACTTCTTTTTGCTTTTTTTTCCTCTCCCAGAAGGTTCTGAGTGTGTGCAGCCGCGCAGCCGTCTTTCTCCAGACATACCTCTTCCTTCACTATTCCTTCGTTCTCGTTTAGCACTCTCATTTGGTAGCCTGACATCTTTCAGAGAGTCCTCCACCGACTCCGCCCATCACTTCTTCGGTCTTCCCCTTGCGGTCTTCTGCCCTCTGGTGTCCATTTCCATCTTTTTTTCGGCATTATTGGTGTTGCCAGTCCCTCTCCAGATGTCGCCCACCATCCTCCAATCTCCCCACATCATCTTCAGGTATCACTTCTTTCACCCCTATATCGTCGTGCTAGCTATTACTCATTCCTCTATTCATGTCTCTCACTTACTCTTTCCAAATCCAGATGTGTCTTAATACCCCTCATCTCCGCCGCTGTATTCTACGCTCCTCTCTTCTCGTTGTTGTCATGTCTCAGCTCCGTACACCAGCGTCAGGACGTCCAGTATACTGTTTAAAATCAGCCTTTTTTTAACCGCTATGCCGATGTTTCTATCTCTTCAATCAGGTATTACCGCTTTCAACTAAAATCCACTTTTCCATCTCTTTGCTAATCTCTCCTCCACTTCCTCCCCTTCTGGTTAAAAAATCTCCGAGATAATTGCAAGTAGTTACCGCTTTCACCTCCTCCCCTCTCACCACCA
>JABUQX010105070.1:0-10000 GCA_015478945.1 Trachelipus rathkii | reverse complement strand
CCTTGGAGGGGAGGTCCCCTCCTGAAAAAAGAAGAAATGCACAGAGTGCAAAACAGAGGAAGAAGGAGGAAGAAAGGAGTCGGAGTCTGGGTAGAAGAAGGAAGGAGTCGAAGTCGGAGGAGTTGGAGTCAGCCCCGGCACCGGTGCTGGCTCCGGTGAGAATGCATTGTATTAGTATAATAATATTAGTATTATCAAACAAATTGATATCCTTAAATAATGTTTATCGAACCAACGTTTAGATCTTTTAATATGAGGTTTATAAGCAACTCGTAAAGAGGTGTCTGGGGACCACCCGGAGGGGGTCCCCAGTAGAAATGAAATGCATAAGAGAAGTGAAGAAAGGAGTCGGAGTGAGTCAAGAAAGAAGAGAGAAGAGTCAAAGAAAGAAAGGAGTCTGAGTATGATGAAGATCGAGATTGACAATGGCACCAGGGCTAGCATGCCATGAGGTGCCGAAGCTAGTAACATTTCGTATAGCAACAAATGTTTGGTGTCCTTTAATATATGTTATCGCGGTCTGTAGATCTAGAATATGATGTTTCAGAACCTTCACAGGAAAATATAATATATATATTATATATACTATATTTTATATATATATATATATATTATATATATATATTATATCATATATATATATATATATAATATATATATATATATATAATATATATATATATATATATGCTATATAAATATATAATAAATAATATATATAATATATTATAATAATAATATATATAATATATATAATATATATATATATTTATTATATATATATATATATATATATATATATATATATATATATATATATTTTATTTAAAAATATTTTTTAATTAAATTTTATGCTCTTCAATCTTTATAACGTAAAACATTTGCAGTAAATCAACTAAATCAGTAAATCAAACCACCCCATCCCTGATCTATTGATCTATTGATTTATTGATCTATCATGATTCAAAAGTCATATCTTTGATTATAACATAACACAAACTTTAATTATTTTTTGTTATAACGATCAAAAATTTACATTTTTATTCACCCATCAAGCAGTAAAATTCAGTTAAATCAAAACCACCTACACCCTACACTCCCCCACACCATAATCTATTGATTATTGAATCTATTGAATTTATTAGTATTTTTTTCCACAATATATTAGATTCGTTGTAGTCTTTTGATGTTTTATAACGTAAAATTTTGTTTATTTTTTTTACACACCCTAAAGCACGTAAATAATAAATCAGTTATAATCAAACCACCCACCCCTACCTTCTCCAGCCCCACCTTGATCTATTTCAGAATCTGTGATCTATGATTCTATTGATCCGTTGATTCAAGTCATATTTTGTATAACATAACGCAAAACTTTTATTTTTTTATGTTTATAATTTTAAAAACTAGCGTTTATACACACCCTAAAGCAGTTTGAAATCTAGATTATTTAAATCCTGGTAAATATCAAACCAGCCCAACCCTACCCACTTCCCAAAAATCCGATGATCTATTTGATCTAGTTGATTCTATTGATTCTGATTGATCTTAAATGATTATTGATCTTTCAAGCATACCTTTGTATAAAATAACAACCAAAACTTTATATTATTTTATATTTCTTTTTGTTTAAAAAAATATATATTCTTTACCAAAAATTTATTCTTTATGTTTATAACTTAAAAAATTAGAAGTTTTTACACCTCCGCTAAAGCTATTGTTAAATTTTTGTATGCTATTTTGTATGCTATGTTAGTTACTTTACAGTTGTTAAGTATGGAACTTTGTTAAGGTTAGCAGTTTATTCTGTTAAGGGTGTTTAGGTTTGTCGTTGGTGCTGATATATTCTTAAGAATTCAGGTTGATTCATCTAAGCTTATAATGTACTGAAAATATATATATTACGTTAGCATATATCTCGTTGAATCAGATATGAATAATTAGACGAGGGTTATGAATAAATTTTGTGTTAAAATTCCATGCTAATGTAAAATTACAGTTGATATGTTAATTTGATTGGCTTGACAAAGTATGTAATTAGGTTACGTTTGTGCATGCAAAGTTAGTACTTTACTGATTGTTATGATTGAAAACTTTGTTTAAGTTAACCAGTTTATCGTGACTAAGGTGTGTTAGGTTGTTCGTATGTACATTAACTGATTCTCTTAGTTCAAGGTGATGACTATGTTACTTATAATATTGTGAAACTTGGATAATTCGATAGCACTATATATCGTGGTCATTGTAAAAGAACTTGATTATGTTATGTATTTAATATAATACTCAAAAAAATATGGCACTGAAACAATATATCAATAGATCATAGGATGGTGGGAGGTTGGGCGAGAGGGGAGGGAGGGGTGGTTGATTTACTGATTTACTGTTTAGGATGGTGTGTAAAAACGCTAATTTTTTAAAGCTTATTAACATAAAATGCAATATAATATTGGTAAAAAATTATATTTTTACACAAAAATACAAATAAAAATAAATAAAAACGCAGAAATTAAAGGAATAAAATTCATTATAGTAAATGATCAATAGACATCAACTATAATCAATAGCATAGTAGCATCAATAGATCAAATAGATCATGGATTGGGTGGAGGTATAGGTCTTTGTAGGTGATTTTGATTTACTGATTTACTTCTTTACGGGGTGGTATAAACGGCTAATTTTTTAAGTTCATAAACATAAAAAGAGTATAAAAACGTTTCTGTGCAATAAAATGTTATACAGAAATACTGACTTGAAACAATGGATCAATAGAATCAATAGACATCAATGAAGGTAAAAAGAGTGAGGGAGGGTAGAGGATAGGTGGTTTGATATTACTGTTATATACTTTCATTTACTTGCATTTTGAGGGTGTAGTAAAACTGCAAAAATTTTTACGTATATACACATAAAAGAATAAACTTTTGTGTTTATGTTATACAAAAATATGACCGTTGATCAATAGATCAATAGCATAATAGCTCAATACGATACACGGAGTGGGGAGTGGGGAGGGCAGGGTAAGACGTGGTACTTGATTTATGACTTATATTGCACTTTAAACTGCTTTAGGTGTGTGTAGGGAACCGTAATTTTCTTTACGATATAAACAATGAAAAGAAATAAGTCTTTTCGTTATGTTATACAAAATAATGATGATCAATTAGCATCAAATGATCATAGATCCAGCTTGGGAGTTGAAGGGAGCGGTAGGGTTGGATTGGTTTGATTTACTGACTTACTGATTTACTGCTTTAGGATATGTAAAAACGCAATTTTTTTACGTTATAAACCTTGAAAAGCATAAAAAAAACATTTGAAAAAACTTATTTTTTAAATCAATTTTCTATATTATTTTTTTTTAATTTAAATTTTTTTTCCTTGACTGTTCTGAAACCTTTTCATACTTCCTGAGATCTACAGAACCGAAACATATGATAAGGACACCCGAACATTGTTGTTTATACGAATGTTACTACCTCGGCACCGCACCGGTGCCATTGTCAACTCCGACTCCTCTGAACTCAGACTCCTTCTCCGACTCCTTTCTTCTCTGACTCCTACTCGCGACTCCTTTCTTCACCTCTTATGCATTCTGTTATTTCTACTGGCGACCCCCCCCGGAGGGGGTCACCAGACACCACTATACGAACTGTAACCCTCATATTCGAATCTACAGGTTCGATAAACACATATGTATAAGGACACAATATTGCTATATATTTTACAAAGACTTTTAACAATCCAGCACCTCCACAGGACCTCCACCGATGACAGGGCGAGCGGTCCAGACCCTCTGACTCCGACTCCTTCCTTCTTCTACTCAGACTCCGACTCCTTTCTTCCTCCATCAATTCCTCTATTTTGCACTCTGGCATTTCTTCTTTTTTTCAGGAAGGAACCCGCCTTCAGGGGGTCCCTGGAATCGAATCGAATCACTCCGGACTCCGGCTCCGACTCCGTCTTCTCCAAATTTCAGCCGTTCTACGATCATTTCCTATTTTTCAGGGCCAGCACCCCCTCCGGGGGGCGCACGGACACATAACCTCGTCTACGACGAGGTGCGTCACCACCTAGCGCGAGGCAAAATTTTAAGACAGTGCGATGAACATAACCCGGTTAGATACTATACGCAAAAAAGTAAAAGTCATTCCGCTCGTTCAGGATCTTATCGCGCGAATCTGTCCTCCTACCACAAACACGTAGAAAGACGATGTTAAACGTCGATTTGGGGTAAAAAACAACAACTATAAATCGATTGAAACCATCAAAAATAATCTGCCGATCATTTAAAACCTTCCAGGAACCAAAAAAACCCTTCTATGGGGGCTACGCCCCCTTTTGGGGGGTTAAAAACTCAGAAAACGGTCTCAGATCTTAAATTGCGGTCTCGAGCCGACTTGAAAAAAACTAAACATTGACACATCAAGCTTGAAAACCCAAATGTTGCAAAATGTTGCTTTGCAACATATTGCAACATATTATAATATATATATATATATTATTATATATATATATATATATATATATCTATATATATATATATATATATATATATGTAATATATATATAATATATATATATATATATATATATCTATATATATATATATATATATATATATATATATTATATATATATATATATATATATAAGTTATGCAAGGCGTTCATAGAAGTCGTTTTTTGCTATGATAGAGTTATTGTATCGTTTTGAAACTTGGTTTAATGTTAGTTGGTCTGGTAAAATGATTTATGGCTAGTTTTCTTGTCGATATGACCCCCCTAAGTGAGTGTTGTCTCTTAGCGCCAAGGTCAAACTGTGTAGCTTGAGCCCTTTCAGGTTGCATTGGAAAGACTTAGGTTAGGGTTATCGTGAAAAGTAAATTTGACGTTGAATGGTCTTCCGTATTATTATTATTATTATTATTATTATTATTATTATTATTATTATTATTATTATTATTATTATTATTATTATTATTATTATTATTATTATTATTATTATTATTATTATTATTATTAGTAGTAGTAGTAGTAGTAGTAGTAGTAGTAGTAGTAGTAGTAGTAGTAGTAGTAGTAGTAGTATGGTTGTTGTTGTTGTTATTTGACGTTGATCGAGTCGAAAAATTGCCGATTATGAGTTGAAATCAATTCCCGAAGGGAATCGATTTTTAAGCACGCAAGCATACACACACCTTGGTTACATACCCCTGCCCCCCTTAAAATTGAAATGACCGTAGTAGGCTGAAATTTGGTGAAGGGATTTGGAGCCGGAGTCGGAGTCGGAGTCGGATTCGGTTAAGGATTCAGATTCGGAGTCAGCACCGGTGTTGGCTCCGGTCCGGTGCCGAGTTAGTAAATATTTGTATAATAATACAATATTTGTGTCTTTATATATGTTACCGAACCCGGAGATCTCGAATATGATGGTTAAAAGTTCGTAAAGGGTGGCTTTGGACCCCCCCCCGAGGGGGGGTCCCCCGTAGAAATGAACGGAATATATAAGAGAAGTGAAGAAAGGAGTTGGATTCGGAGTCAGAGAAGGGAGGAGTAGGAGAAAGAGTCTGAGTCAGAGGAGTCGGAGTTGACAACGGTACTTGTGCTGGAGCAGGTGCGGTGCCGAGTAAATAAATATTCGTTTAATCCCATATTGATATCAAAATATATGTTTTTATAAGGTCGTAGAACTCAAATATGAGGGTTATAAGCTCGTAAATTAAATCTGGGGGGATCCCCCCGAAAGGAGATCTCAAGACGAAACGCATTGAACGGAAAACAGAAGAAGATGGAGGAAGGAGGAAGGAGGAAGGGTGGAGGAAGAAGAAGTCTCATGTGTCGGAGCAAATGAGTCATAGCATGCACCGGTGCTGGAGCCAGTGCGGTGCGAAGTTAGTAAACATTCGTTTGCTATTTTATTTTATGTTTCATTTTACATTTAATTTTTGTTTTCAATTTAATTTTTTTTTAATTGATTTTCAATTTTTATTATTTTTTATTTATTTTTAATTTATTTTGTTTAAAAAATATAATTTTTACTAAAATTTTTATGCTTTTCATGTTTACAACATTAAAAAAATGCGTTTTTTAAACACTCTAAAGCAGTAAATCAGTAAATCAGTAAATCGGTAAATCAAACCACCCACCCTACCCTACCCACCCATCCATGATCTATTGATCTATTGATCTATTGATTCAAGTCATTTTTTTGCTAAAAATTGTTATGTTTTGATCCCTTATTCGTTCCACCATGGTGTATGTCTCCTCCTTAGTACCCTCCTACCCATCCTATGATCTATTGATCTATTGTTTCATGTCACATTTCAATGACCAACGAATATATGCTAATGTAACAAAGATTTCACTTTAATAAAGCTAACATAGCATCACCTGAACTATGAATATAATGTAAAACGACAAACCTAACACACCTTGGGCACGAATAAACTGTTAACATTAACAAAGTTCCACACTTAACAACAGTAAAGTAACTAACATAGCATACAAAATGTAGCCTGATTCACACTTTGTTAAGCAGTTCATCTCTAACATTACAATGTTAATTTTACAATTAGCATTGGTGATATTAACAAATTTTATAAGTACCTTGTCTAATTATCATTACTGATCAATGACTATAAGGCTAACGTAACAAAAAGTTTATATACATTAATAAAGCTTACATAGCATCATCTGAACTAAGAATAAATGCACAACGACAAACCAAACACACCTTAAGCAAGAATAAACTGCTAACATTAACAAAGTTCCATAACATAACCAGAGTAAAGTAATAACAAGGCATAAAAAAAACGTTCCGAAGAACTGTAAGGTCACAGTCCTTACAATGTTAATTTTACATTTAAACAGGTTGATATTTACTAAATATCATAACCTTGTTCTAATTATCATATAGACCAACGAATATATGATATCGTAACAAAGTTTTCACTTATAAAGCTAACATAGCATCACCTGAAATAAAATAATGATACAAACAAACCTAGGACACCTTAAGCACGAATATACTGTTAACATTAACAAAGTTCCACACTTAACAACAATAAAGTAACTAACATAGCATACAAAAACGTAGCCTATTCGCACTTTGTCAAGACAAACGACAAACCTAACACAACTTAAGCAAGAATAAACTGGTAACATTAACATAGTTCCATACTTAACAAGAGTAAAGTAACTAACAATGCACACAAAAACGTAACTTATTCCCACTTTGACAAGCATATCTCTAACATATCAATGTTAATTTTACATAACCTGACGGTGTAAGCGGTTACATAAGGGCACAGCCCAAAGGGTTGTGCCCCTGCCGCTTACACCGCCCTTCGGGGAACCCAGACATGGTTCTTCATGCATCTCAGGGGTGATCTCCGAGTGGTTGGGCATCATCGTTGAAAATTGTTCGGTTATGTATAGTAAAGATTGAGATTATGTTGCTGAGTGAGCGCATTCGTGAAAGCTTTTGTATAAACATGAAAGTAACCCTAATGATAAGCCTACAGTGTAGGCATAACGACTCGAAGGTATTGCTCAATGTTTCGGTAGGTAGGATAGGTTAAGTTGTTAGCGTTTATTCTTTGATCTGTATGATCGATAGGTTATTTTATGATGTTTGACGGAGAATTTTGCTAATGTCCACGTTTATTAATAGTTCAAAATGATGTTATATTAGATATGCAAGACACTTTGATGAATGTAGTATCAATTCATAGTTCAAGATGCGGGTATCTTTCATAGTTTGGACACTTGGTTAAGGATTTTTTTTAGATAATTCTGCTTTGGCTGCTGATGGTATGGTCGAAAAGCATGGATAGGTTGAGTTTTGCCGTGTAATGAGGGGTAGGATTGAGAATTTATTTCATAGCTCCAAATGTAATGTCTTATGACCCGAGTCCAAATTTAGTATCTATTATAGGTTTTCGTTCATTGTAACCGTTAGATATGTTAAGCTATGTTTAATTTCTGTTACGTTTTGTTAAATATTACTATGACAATGTGAAATTAACACTGATTTGTTAGAGAAATGATAAGTTTCGTAAGATATTACTGTGTTAACTGGTGATGTTGTGTTAGAAACGTAGGCTTAGGTTAAGTTTTTGCTGAGTAATGATAGGTTTGCCCGAGAATTTTACTAATGTCTACGTGTTATTCATAGTTAAATTGAGTTATATTTGATGTGAGAGGCGCTTTGATGAATGTAATATCAATTCATAGTTCAAGATGGGGGTATCTTTGATGGATTGGTCACTTTGTTAAGGGATTTTCTCAGATAATACTGCTTTATCTGTTGCTGATATGTTGGAAAAGCGTGGATACATTGAGTTTTGTATGTCCTGTTAGCTACTTTACCTTTAATAATTAGGGAACTTTGTGAATGTTACCAGATTATTCATACGTGAGGTATGGTAGGTTTATAGCTGTACATTATATTCTTAGTTCAGATTATGATATATTAGCTTTATTGATGTGAAAACCTTGTTACCTTAGCATATATTCGTTGGTCTGAATGATAAGTAGGTAAGGTTATGATAAATTTTTGTTAAATATTACCATGTTAAGGTAAAATTAACATTGATATGTTAGAGATATGCTTGAAAAAAGTGTGAATAGGTTACGATTTGTACGCTGTGCTAGTTACTTTACTGTTGTTAAGTACGGAACTTTGTTAATGTTGGCTGTTTATTCGTGCGTAAGGTATGTTAGGTTTGTCGTTGTACGTTATATTCTTAGTTCAGGTTATGATATGTTAGCTTTTTTGATGTTAAAACTTTGTTACGTTAGCATATATTCGTTGGTCAGTATATAAAGAACTTATTTTTATGTTATTTTTATTCCAAATATTACTCGAAATATGACCTTGGAATCAATAGATCAATAGATCATGGAAGGGTGGCTGGAAGGCAGTTTGATTGATGATTTGATTTATTGATTTATTGATTTACTGCTTTAAAATCAGTAAACTATTACACTTTACTGTGATATTTTATTCGAAAAGCTTATTTTTATGTTATGTTTGGGTAAAACTTTGTTATTTTTATATGCTTAGATAAACTTTGCTTATGTTTGCAATATCGTTGGGTATTTGATAGATAGTAAGGTTATGATGAATTATTTGTTAAATATTACTATACTTAATGTAAAAACTTGTTACGATAGCGTATATTTCGCTGTGGTCAGTATGTAATTAACTGGGTTTATGATGAATATTTGTAAATTTACCATGTTAATGTAAAATTAACATTTGATATGTTACGAGAATATACTTGAAAAAGTGTGAGATAAGTTACGTTTTGTAAAGCTGTGTTAGTTCAACTTTACTGTGTTAAGTACGGAACTTTGTTAATGGATTAGTAGATTTTTATTCGTGCTTAAGGTGTGTAAGGTTTGTCGTTGTGTATTATATTCTTAGTTTGATGGCATGTTAGCTTTATTAATGTGAAACCTTTGTTACGTTAGCATATATTAAGTTGCGTTAGTATATAAAGAACTTTTTTATGTTATGTTTTATCCGAAATGATACTCCGAAGTGTGACCAGAATGAATGAAGATCAATAAAAACAAAAGATCATGGAAGGGTGGAGGAGGGTGCGGGAGGGGCTGATGGGTTTGTATACTGATTTTACTGATATACTGCTTTAGGATCAGTAAAAACTATTACACTTTACTATGATATTTTACTTCAAGAACTTATTTTTATGTTATTTTTGGATAAAATTTTGTCTATGTTTACAATTATTCGTTGGGAATTGAGGATAGTTAGGTAAGGTTATGATAAATTTTTGCCTAAATATTACTATGTTTAATTTTGGAATAAAAACGTTGCTACGTTTAGCATATGTTCGTTGGGTCTGTATGATAATTAACCAATGAAGGGTTTTTTATGATAAATTTTTGTTAAATAATACCGTGCTAATTAATGTAAAATTAACATTGATATGTTAGATATATGCTTGACAAAGTGGGAACAAGTACGGTTTTGTATG
>JABUQX010105069.1:0-33875 GCA_015478945.1 Trachelipus rathkii | reverse complement strand
ATATATATATATATATATATATATATATATATATATATATATATATATTTCTCTTAGCAACTACAGAGATAGATATATATATATATATATATAAAAATATATAATATATATATATATATATATATATATATATAAAGCACATATTTATCTATAAGTACAATTGTTGCAGTACAAGCGTTAGAATCATTGAAACTCCTCTCATTTTTGGTTAGTATATGTTTGTAGTATCAGGAAATTACAAAAGAAAGATAAAATGAATTTATTTTAAATTTGAAGAACAGCAAAAAGCTACTTCTTGCAATTGAGTGTGTGTGCTTATATATATATATATATATATATATATATAAATATATATATATATATATATATATATATATATATATATATATATATATATATATATATATATATATATATATATATATAAAGTCAAAAAAAAGGAAAAAAACATTGTATCTCGAATAATTTAATCAAGAACACGCAATTTTTAATAAATATCACAAACTTAAACTTAATAAATAAAAAGAACAATAAAAAAATATATATAAAAAAAACAGCAAAACTACAAACCTTGAATTATAGCAAAAAATAAAAAATAAATAAAAATAATAAAAAAAATAAATGAATAAATAAATAAATAAATAATTGCCACAGCAAAACAACAACAACAACAACTATCAATATACAGTAAAATGAAAAGAAAACTTTAAAAGGAGAAAATAAAATTGAATAATTATATCAACAAAAAAAAAACATCGAAGAAAAAACCATAATAAAGAATGAAAAATGAATTAATTACCATAACAGCGAACAAGATCACGTAAATAAACAGAAAAAATAACAAAGAACATTTACACCAATCGGCAAAACACAAACACGGAACAAGACCATAAAAAATAATAATCAAAGAACAATGAACATTTATTTATACAAACAACAAAGAAAATCACAATAAACGATAAACAATTACACCAGCAAAGGCAAAATACAAACAATGAACAAATAAAGAACGAAAAGAGTACAATGAGCAAATACACAAGCAACGCGCAACGAACAAAATCACAAAAGAAACTATCAAAAGAAAAAAAGTATAATTACATCAACAACAAAACACAAACAACAAACAAGATCATATAATAAAAACCTTAAAAAAAAGACAAAGAACAATTACACCAACAAAACACAAACACCGAACAATATAGCACGCTAAAGAAAAAGAAAAAAAAAAGAAGAAAAAGTGTTATGAAAATAACGCCTTTTTTTCTTGAAGCCTCAATTAAGCATCCCTGGACAACGTATACAAGTCGAAAATAACGTCGTCGTATAAAAGAGAGAGAGAGAGAAAGGAAAAAGAAAAAGGACCCTTTCACTTCCCTGCATAATGAAAATGAATTTGCATCCTTGGATGTCCTTATGCCTCCAAAGTGGGGCTTAAAAGCCGTAATCTATGATCTCGAGGATACTAAATTATCACTTAATATCAAAGAATATAAGACTTATTGTGGACACCAAAATAATATATATATTTAGCTTATGGAAATAAATCTAAAAAATTAACTTAAATCAAATTTTTGAAAATAAGGAAGGATTTTCTTCAAGGAGTAAAAAAGAAAATAAGGAAGGATTTTCTTCATTTTAGGAATAAAAAAATTTTTTTTTCCCTTCCTATAAAATAAAAATGCATTACCAAACCATTCAATTACTAAATTATTTTTGAGGATGGGCGTTTAAAAACACGAGTCCTATATATAGTTATATATATATATATATATCACCTATATATAATATAGTATATATATATAATATAATATATATATATATAATATATATAACTATATAATATATATATTATTATATATACATTATATTATATATATATATATAATATATATATATAAATATATATATTATATATATATATATAATTATATATATATATATATATATATATATATATATATTATATATATATATATATATAAATAATGATAATATATATATATTATATATATATATATATAAGAATTTAAACAAAAAATAAAATTTTCTAATAAAACTTTTTTATACTTCCAAGGTTTTCGTAAAATAATTTTTTTTTTACTACGTTCTGAAACTTTAAACCCTAATGTACTCTCTTCTTAAAATTCAATCCCAAACAAAATACTAGTACTTATATATTATATATATCATATATATAATAAATAATATATATAATATAAAATATATATATAATATATATATATTATAAATATATTAATATATATATATCATATATATATATATAACTTATATATTATATATATCGGTAAAGCGCAAACCATTCAAAATTCCAAAAGGTACTCAAAATTTTTTTTTATTATTTGTACTTACATATATTATTATATAAGAATAAAAAAAATAGTAATAAAGGAAAAGCCATTTTTCACAATTTTCAATTTTCTCTCATATAATTCACGTTTTTTAAACTAAAAACTGTACTAATAAAATATTTTAAATTCGTTATATTTTTTAGACAGTGTTCAAATTTTACAAGTGATAATTAATAGCGTGAAACCAATATTAAAATTAATTAAGGCATCACAAAGAAAAAAAACTTATTCACAGCTATTAAACCTCAGAAGATAAAATTAATAATTTAAGTTTATAAAAATGGAAACGGAAAAAACAATTTATAAAAAAAAATATTGAAGAATTTCTAAAGCATGATCCTTTGAAGAAGAAAAAAATAATTTTTTTTGGTTGTTTCTTATATGGCAAATCAAAATCCGTGTGGTTGATTGAGAAACTGATCGACTTTGCCCGCCCTGCGATTTTGCTTGCTAACACCAACTCCTCTCTGTTCATAAAACATATTGTCAATGTGTGCAGAATTTATTGGCAAAACTAGATAAAATTGGTATTTACATTTCTTTTACATTAAATTAGGGCTTTATTGGCGAGGTTATAATAAGATTCAACATTTAATCTGTAAATATTTAATCATATTAAAAATTAAGGAATAAAAAAAATAAAAATTAAATAACAGCCTCTCTAATTTATGGACATTGGAAACAAGTTCTTTGCACAATACTTTGCACACGCAGGTTCACTTTAGCAGCCCTGGTTAATATATACTATATATAATATAATAACGTATATATATATATAAATTAAAATAGTAGTATTATACAACCTACTATCTATATAGTAATAATATATAAATTAATATATATATCATATATATACTATAATATACTATATATATATATATACATATATATATATTGAAGATAGGGAGTGTAAAAGTTGTCCATAAATTATAGAATGCCTGCAAAATTGACTTATCAAAGTAAAAGCTCAAAAACGGTAAAACAAGATTGAAGTCTTTTTCAAATAGACTGTCATCACAGTATTAGAAAAAAAGACTAAAATAACATAAAAGTATATATAAATATATTTATATAGTAATATAAAATTAAAACTTCATTGAAAGTCGTGGTCTCTTTTATGCTTCTGGTGGTTTCATTTCCACACCACCTCACCCCAAATAGTTTTTGACGGAGTCTTCTCTGGCGTTTTGCCTTTGGTTTACTAATCCACCTATTATTTTACTTTTTCCACTTTATGCTTATTTCCTTTTTTTGGGGACCGAAAAGGTAGAGGGGATGAAAGAGAGGAGAGAGATGACTTGGGGGGAGTGAGAGAGAAAATCCTCCTCACCTAGCCTTCTGCACTCGACGTCTGCTCTTCCCTCCTTACTCGGGCCTGCGAGACCATCAGACGACGGCGTAAGGCGGACTACTTGCGGACGGAGACAGCAGACCGATCGCCTTGACGGCACGCCAGAGTCTATGACCGAGTCAGAGGAACGGCTAGAGATCCCACTCAGTCCCGTGAGCGACGGCCACTCGCGGATGCACCGTCACTTTCTATAGTGCCACTTTCTGCCGCTCACGATTACTGAACAGCCCCACACTACTAGATATGCTCTGCGTTAAGTCTGATTTCATTACCGGAGAAGGCTCATAGCTTCCACTTTCGGTGCAGCCACCTTAATTAAATTCAGAGATCGATCGAAAACGAGAAGAAGATATGAGATGGAGACGTCGTGAATCTGCGGTCGAGCAGTCTCTATCATACACCAAAGTCACGAGCTTATCCGGCTGACTCGAGTCGGCTGGGATGACTGACCGCTGCTCCGTCTAGTACGCGCCGACCATATACCAAGAACGGCCGCTATCTTACAGCTACGTCATAAGAAGAGAAGTGAGAGAAGTACAGAGACGAGATCGAGAGAGAGAGGAATTGCAAACATAAGTCTATGTACACAGTGTATACTATAATTCACCTAACTTACGTTTATTAACTCTTCGCCGCCACTCTACATATGACAAATAGCCAATGAACCGTCTTATCAATAGACTTAAATGTCCGCACAACCAGCTAATTTCATAAGAGTCACAAACTTCTACCTCTTTCCACATGAATCGTGCGCTTAGAGTAGTAATATGAATTATTATCATTGAAATAATCCACAATGAAATTAATAGCTCATTACTCATCATACTTATATATATTATGTCTATCTTCATACCCTATATATAATATCACTATATATAGCCACTATAGTCTACCTGCATAGCACTTACATTTATTATATCATTTCATATACTATATTATACTATATTATAACTATATACTATTATAAATAATATATATATATAAGTAGATATATATAAACGGCGTCAGTTGCCGTTTTGGATGAGAGAGGCAGACGAGAGTGAGAGAGAGATGAGGAGATGAGAAGAGAGAAGAGAGACCGATATTGAGAGAGTAGAGAGAGAATCTCACAATAGCCGAGAAAGACGAGAGATGAGACGCTGACGATGCGCGACTCGCCTTCATAAAGGAAGAAAGGGCGCGAAGAAGAACGAAGAAAAAATGTGATCTGACTCCATATCATATGTAAATAACAAAAGGGATGCTTTAAGATAAAAGCATTCTTCCTCTTCTACGCGTATATTTTACTTTTTCTTGACATCCTTCAACAATAAATCATTAAAAATTAGCTGTTCCAAAAGCACATTTTTTCACCGCTTAAGTATTCGATAATATTCAAAACATCTAAAATTCTTAACACAAAATTCGTTACTTAAAATAACTTTCAGGATATTAATCTGTAACAAAAACAAACGCATATCGTATGTTAACCTATAGGTCAGTAGGAAGCTTTTTGAAACATTTACCTTTTCAGCGTCCGTATTCGACAAGCCATGACGTCACTTAGTTGCGGGCAGAAATTATATTTTTGTATATTCAAAGAAATCGAGTAAAGTAATAAATCAAGCAGTAATATGATTCTTTTAATAAATTAATAATAATAAAAACCTTTAATAGATTATTAAATAAATTCCAAAAAATATCCAAATTTAATTAATATTTCCTATGACGAATCAAAAATAGTCATATGCTGGAAACCTATCTTATGAAGCGAAGTTGCCGATTTTTGACAATTTTTTTAAATTTAGAGCTACATATTATTGTCCAGTACTCCTTAACTAGTCAACTATTTTATAAGAAAAAAACCTAAAGAAATAAAAAACCAGTATATTCTACAAACAAGTAATAATTTATATTAAACAAAGAGAAAATATAAAAAGAATTGATATATAAATATTTTAATAGAAACTTGTATGATATATATATATATAATATATAGTATATATATATACCCTACCTATATGATATATATATTATTATATAGTATATATTATAATATATATATATAGTAGTATATCAGTGATATTGGACTACTAGTTAATTTTATAGTCAAGTTTAATAATAATTATAATAATAATAATAATAATAATTAAACTACAATAATCAATACATCAATTAATTACTATAATAATAATAATAATAATAATAATAATAATAATAATAATAATAATAATAATAATAATAATAATAATAATAATAATAATAATAATAATAATAATTCGGTAAGTTCCGGGGCCACTCTAATTCCCTATCCGCATCAGGTTCCGGTTGTGAAACCGGATTTCTTTTTTTGTCATTTTAATATAATGTTACATAAGGATATAATTAGTAAGAAACTGAAAGCCATATTGATTGTAAATTCGTGATATTATTATTAAAAATAAATAATAGAGTACGTAGTACCATTGTTTGTAAAGAGAAATAATAAAACTGTAAAAATTGTTATATTATTATTATGGTAGAACAGTTCTTTTCAATGTATACAAGATTTCAAAAGGAAAACTTATTTATATATAGAACACGTGCTCAAAAGTGTTCCTAAGTTGTTTCATAATCCAGTTTACATTATGTAGTGTGTATTTATTCCTTTTGTAACTTTTAAAGGTAAAGATTAGTTTCAGGGAATAAATTTTTTTTTCCCTCTGAAACGTTTGTAAGTCTTAAGACTTTTAAACTCATCCTTACCTTATTAAAATCGCCTATTGGGAATCCTCTCCTTATAAGACCATATGATGAACAACTTTTTAATTTTTTAATACTCTTATATCCAATTCGATTCTTAAGAGCTCACCGATCTCGATGATGAAATGTCCCAGCCTGACCCTATACTATGTAAGTATAGATAAGAGTGAGCGGGATTTCCATCGCATTCTACCTCCTGAGAGTGCTTACCAGATCACCAACGTTAGGACATTTTATCCATATTAAATAATACTTTAACTTTGTCTCTTCCAAATAATAAACCCGTAGCACCTCCTGTTGGCCTATCATCTCTCAGGCCTTATCTCTATCATCGTTACATAAAAAAACAACAACCTTTGTGGTTACAATAAATCATCACACTATCACAATCTATAGATTCTTCTTCACAAGAATAACAATGCCTACGTAGTTTATCATTTCTACACCAACACTCGACGACTCCGCCTCTCCTCCACCCACTCCCTTTGCTCTATCCTCGACGCTACGGAGTCAAGCGCATCACCTATCCGCACAAGTCATGCTCCCGCTCGATGCTAGCGTCAGCTGCTATACACAACTAAGCCCGTCTCACACACATCTGTACTCACAGGTCCCTCCGACTCATAGATCCTTATACCAAACCAGCCTGCCGGTAATCATTCTATCCACCATGTCTAATCAGCACTCCACGCACGATCGCTATGCCACCGAGCTCTTGTCACGCCGATCAATTAGCTTCTCATCTCAGCCCACCATACACTCGTCCGAGTCAACTACTCACGTGACTTACTCATCGTTCGCTAACGAACCACCTTCGACTCTAACTATAGCGTTTATCCGGACGATCACTGCAGCCTGTACCCTCGCCCGCTCAAAGCCTCCATCTATCTTACTAACTCCGTCACGTACTGATAGCGCTCCCATTCTTCTGAACTTCCCATACGTACTCGAGGTCCATACTTATGTTTCACTGCATCTCTTCCTTCACATTCATCATCAGTCCCTAATGCATTATCAGTCACTCTGACCCCCCAGACGTACGCTACCCCATTCACATACGACTATCTAGTCAGTCGCAACCTTCCCTGAGTACACCCTCATCGTCATCAGCATACTATCTATTACTCATCCTCACTATCTAATCGGTCCTACACCGTCAGTCGACGCAATCGCGCGCACCCTCTCAGGATACTCGGTCGTAATATATATTATATTCACATACATTATCAACTGGCACCTTTAGACAAATTACATAGCACCATTACCAGTGTCTCTGTTTCTGATATAATAGGACCACTTTCTCGTATCATTTCATAGAACTCAGATATAGACGTCCTTTACCTATATAATACTGTATAACCGATGTTTCTAGCCATATATTCAAATGATCGACAAACGTATACCTCACTTCCACGTATCCAGAGCATACACACACACCTACACACGTCCCCAATAGCCACACACACTAAGTTACTATGTTACGAGAATTACTATCTTGTTACAGAATAACCCCTCACGGCACTATAGCGCTAATATATACCTCTATCTCGACCTCAGTTCATCACTTCAAATGTCTGACTGTAGCAACCTCACCGCCGTATTACACAATTTATCACTATCGTTGCGCACATATACCGGCAGACCAAATACGAATTAATTCTTTCGTCCGAATCCTACTCTACGTTAGCGACAATAAGTCTATTATCCATCTATCAGCGCCCCACGCCCCATGATATTCACTGATCCCATGCGTCAATCTGCCCCTCTCATAATACTCCGAGACTATATTAACCCTCCGTGATCTCTTATACCGCGCCATGCTGCTTCTATACAATCATGATCACTGCTTAGTATCAATATTATCTCATATCTTTCCCGAGCTCATCGTTACAGTTATATTCATTACCCTTCATATGTTCACACGCTACACCCAGTCTATATAATACCATATATTGTCCTGCCTAGATCTCACTATATAGTATATAGATAGTACGATACATATATATACATATTTATATATCTATATTATATATATACCCATTATATATATATATACTATAGTCAATAATATTTATATATATATAATACCTCACCTGAGAACCTTGTTGATAAGCGTCATAATATCACTTATAAAAGACAAAACCACTCCGCCATATAATATATATATATATATATATACTAGTATACCGTGAAATATATATATATATATGGCGTAATATTGTTGTGCGGCGGATATTTCGTATTGGCATCCGCATCCTCTAAAGTTGTAAAGATCGAGAATCTGCAATGAAATAGTTCCGAATATCAATCAGCATCTTTCATCCATATCAGCACCTTGTATTACTATGACACTTTATCATTATTACCTTCATACTACAAAAAAGATAAATTTAATTTATTTTAGTTGATTTATCAATAATAGGGACATCTTCCTTGTTCTTGAATGGCAATTTGAGATTAAAGATTTGAAACAAAATTGAATATATTCTAACTTCTTGAAATGTTGTCAAAGTTAAAGTTGGCAAATTTAGCAACCGTGGCAATCGGTTGATCGATACAGTTATTTGGCATAAGGTGTGGGTTCGATTTCTCGTCCGGACCCTAGGTAGCATTTACTAGAGTTAGTCTCATCTAGAATCGGCATCTGCTCACGAAAGGTGTGAGTTGTAGGTGCCAAATAAGATCATTACTAAAATAGACCTCTATTTTACGATTTTGTTTTTTTGATACAATGCTGAGGGGGGCGTTCATCTGTGCGGAGCGGGGGGGGGGGGTCATTCCGAGGGGGTCTCAGAAAGCACGAACTTCGATAGAAATTCTCCGCTTTCACGGTCATAAGTAAAATTTTAAAAATATTCTTCATATTTTTATATCACCATTAAAACAATTGAAAATCAGTTTGTCATAAATTTATTTTCATTTCTTTTTAACGTCGCGAGTCATGCAATGATACATAATATAAGACCATACATCCATCCTCCCTAGACGCTTCATGAAATCGACAATTAGAAAGACCTAATACTGTCCGACAAGACATAGCGAATAATACCGTACACATATCCGATATCTATAAGCTGTATTGAAAACTATTGATAAGTGTTCATTCAATTATAATTATAATTTAACTTGGTGACATGACATTCTTACATAAATACCGTTATCATGTGTCAAAAGTCTTAGATATTTCCAAGGAAGAGGAATTGAGTATGGAGTGCTTTGTTGTCAACGATATATTATTTAGCATAAATTACATTATTAAATCAGACTAAGAACAATCTATGAAATAACTTTGTCAACCTTTGGGCGCATCCTTGACCAAAGGATTAATGGGGAAGAGATTTCTGTTTTTTTTAAAAGTTTAATATATTTTTTTTTAGTATTGAATTTGCTATAATAATATTATTAATAATGAACAATTATCTCTATAACAATTATGCGTATATGTTCACAATTGATATATAGCTATATTATATATATATTATATATATATAAAATAATACTATAATATATACTATATATATAATATAGATATAATATATATATATATATATATAATAATATATACTATATAAATATAATATTTATATATACTATATATATAATATTATTATAATATATAACAGGGTATTATAATTGCAATAATATTAGGGTAATTTATAATATTATGTTCTGTACCATATAATAATTTCTGTAAATTAATATATGTAAAATATTACTAATATTTTATTTATGCATTTCATTTGATATATTCAGTCAATATGTTAAATGAATTAAACTCCTGTCTACAGCACTCAATCCAAACAAACTTGCTGTTTAACCAGATTTACTTCCTGAAGAGTTATTTAGTGCGGAAGAAATTAGAAAGAAAACCACTAACTATTTAGTTAGCATATTTGAGAAACTTATGATGGAAAAGTGTAGGAAGTAGCTGCGGTACTAGCACATTAAAGAGAAACGGTTGGAATTTACCTTTCAAGTCTTTACAATATCTGGAAAAAAGGAGAGCGGAAAGGTAGTAAGAAATTTCCTGGCACTACAATGATCACTCCTCCCCCCAAAAAAAAAGATTTGGCAAGTATATTTCATTTATATAGTAAATATAATACTATATATATATATATATATATATATATTATACTATATATATATTATATATATATAATATATATATATATATTATATTATAATATATATATATATATATATATATTATATACTACTGTCAAAAATAACGCACACCACTAGGTTAAATGTCATTCGCAGGAACGGGAAGTCCCCTAACCCCACACCAACACAGACGACATCATCAATGTGTAACTATGTAACCACCCGCAGAGAATCTGCTGCAATATGCGGGCCGTCACCGCATAAATTTAGCAAAACAATAAACCCGTAACTAGACCTGTAGAGAGGTGGGGAGGTTAGTCGGGGTAATCGTGTAGATTTCATTCACGTACACGAAGCGGTGCACGATAAAATGGAGAGATAGTTTCGTCAACTGCAAGAGATCAAGTGGGTGCAGATAACATACACTCCACGCTGAAGGACAACGGGTACCGGGCACTTGGTCGGACGGTTCGTTGTAGGTGCACGCAACGAGTTGAACGGCGTGTGCCAACGTGGTACCAGAAATCGCTGACACATGATCTCCGCATTGAGGACAAGTAGGCCCAGGGCACGACACCAGTGAAAGACTGATTTATAGCGTGCATTGCATTACGAGAGATCCACACAACGGCACGACATCTGCAGATACAGCTGGCGAGTACACAGCACCAGGGTGAGTGACAATACCAGTGCGTCGACGCCTGCGGATATAATACTCCGGCCCGAAGGCCCTAGCCATAGGTCCACCAAAACCACGGCACATCAAAGGCGCGCACTGGCATTTGCCGAGAACAATGCCATGTGTACGGTCGACGATTGCGCAAAGGTGCTCTTAACGGCACGAGTCGAGAGTGTTCCCTGTACGCCTTGGAGCAGGCGTGCAAAGAAGTATACCACGACCGCCAGGGAGAGGTTAGCGCAAGCAATGTGCTGCAGATGCCGCCGTTTGGATGGTGGTGGGTCGGTTATGATCTGGGAAGCATCTCACTATCGGCAATACGGGGGCTGCACATTCGATGCAGCACTCTTACATCCGTACAGGTATATCGCAGACATTCCGTCAACCAATCTTATGGGTCATTGCATATGCCCCCTGCATTGACGACTCTTCATCCGTAATGCATGACAATCGCCAAGCACCGACACAAGGCCCACCAATGCTGGAACGACTACCTTAGGACGGTTCAAATTACGCGTGGAGTGGTCAGCATATAGTCCGGATCTCAACCCAATCGAACGCATTTGTGCAATCCGAAACGTCGGATCGACAGCTGCAACCCCCTCCACGGACCCTCCCGACCTGCGACAGGCACTGCACGAGGTCGTAAGGGATGAAATCACTGTCAGGGACATTCGCCCACTCAACGAGAGCATGCCAGGCGGTGTCAGGCAGTCATCCATGCCAGAGGGGGGTCATACACGGTATTGCGCCGTACGTACCAACATTGTGTTTTTGCAGCGCCGAACCTCCTAACCCTACTGCGAGACCATTGCTGGCACCTCTGGCCTCACACTCTTATCAACTTTTACGTTTTGGCGGAGAATCCACGCATTGTCATTGTCGTCCAATAAGAGTTGTTTTCGAGTTCTTCAACTTTTCTACCCTTCCTTTCGCTACCGTACCCTAATGTGGTGCGTCTAATTTTCACGGATAGTATATATATATATATATATATACTATATAATATATATAATATTATACCCTAAATTTATATATATATATAAGTGATATATATATACTATATATATAATTATAGTAGTATATATATATAATATATATATATATATATATATATAATATACTACTATATATATTATATATAAATATATATATATATATATATATAAATTAATATATATATAATATATATATATATATATATATATAATTAATATTATATATAATACTATAGGATATATAATATATAATATATATATATATATATATATATAATAATATATTATAAATATATATATATATACTATATATACATATATATATTATATATTATATATATATATTTGAAGATATAATCCTGTGAATAAGAAACTTAATAATATGAGTTGGGAGAGAAAATAAGATTTTTTCCCCTCTTTCTGAGGACGTTTCCAGCATTCCAGACTTGAAATCTGTCGTCATCGAATTGTCTTCAAACGTGCCGAAACTTTCCCAAAAGGAAAATTTTTTTGGCACATCTACTTTAATGTTTGTCGCACTCGTCTCATCATACATACGTCGTATTCTCGCACATGAACATACACATACACATACACATGAATGACGGTGTTTATCTCTGTATAAAAAAACAAAAAAACAAAAAAAAACTTAGTTATATAAAATATTCCTTAAATATAAATTTTAACAATTCTATTAGTTCATTACCTGTAACATTCACTAGTAATTTTTATTTTAAAGAATTGATTTTCTTTACTCTACAAGTGTGAATAACCATGAGAATTATTTGCACTATGTATAAGTAATATATCCTATCTATTTCGTATGAATAAAGACTTTTTGAGAGGAAAGAATAAGAAAAGTGTATTAAAATAAACCAAGTTCACATTTCTCTAATTTAAACTTTTCTTAAGGAAAATTTGATTTTAATTTAATCCTTATCACTAATGAATTAATTTTCATGAAATAATCTAATAATCGTGATAATTTCGAGTCAATCACCGAATTCTACATGTAATAAAAGATCAAATAATTACACTGCACACCAAATTTTTTTTTTCTGTCCTTTACGTGAAAATTTGTGATTCTGTATAAAAAGGTGCTGGTTATATTTAGGAAAACCAAAGACCTCCATCACGTACCGTTTTTTTTTGTAGACACACTCCTCATATTTATACATATTGATTACATTGAATTGTAACAGTGTCTTGATTATTATAGCAAGCAGACACTAAAATGATTTTTTTTGGTCGTTTCCTCTTGTAGGCATCTGTTGGTGTGTCCCTGATAAGAGACAAGCAATATTCAGCAAGCATACTTTCATTCTATCGCCCACTGAAACGCTTTTCAAACATGGAGATGTCCTGGTGAAACCTCTCCCCATGCTCATCACTAATTGCGATAAGGTTGGGTGGGGGTAAAAAAAAGTCCAGATGTGAGTCCATAAAGTATAGTTTTAAAGACATATTGCAACCTATATCACGAAAGTAATCCACCATGTGACGTACAAGATATTCATAGTTTTCAGCTTTCTCATTTCCAAGGAAACCTGAGAACGCTGATTTGAATGATAGCCAGGCCGCTTTTAGTCCTTCTGACAGTTTCCTTTCGAACTCTCCATCTCGAAAGACTGCTTTAATTTGGGGCCAATAAAAACCATTTCTTTTATCTTTGCCTCACTTATATTTGTGAACTTGTTCCTTAAATGCAAGAATGCCACACCTTCTTTGTCAAGAGCTTTTACAAATACTTTCATTAAACCAAGTTTAATGTGCAAAGGTGGGAGAAAGACAAACTGCGGACCAGTGATGGATCGAATAACCGCAAATGCGGAGCAATCGCAACTGCAATCGCAACCGCGGTTGTCACTGGTCTACACAACCGCAACTGCAACCGCAACCACGGTTGTCATTGGTCTTCGCAACAGCAACTGCGGTTGTCAGGAAGTTATCTTTTTAAAAATATTCTCTTATGCTATCAAAAAGGTTAAGTATAGAACTCATAACTTCATACGTTTCCTTGGATTTGTAGAATATGTAGCAGGAACAGGCGGATAACAATTGCATATATGAGTAGCCACTGCCTTGAGATACGTTGGGAGGATTGATAAACAGGTGCCTACTCTGCTGGTTTATGCTCATCGTACCAAATAGACCATTCACATTCACAGCAATAATACAATGCCATTTTCTGTCGCAATCAATAGTTGGCAAAACTGTCCTCTGTATGCTCTAAATGAACTAATTGTTACTACTCTCTCTAATAGATCCAGCCCTGAAGCTAGAAGCAGCAATTCTGAGTCAGTTTGTGAGAGCTTTAGATTATAACAAGATCGTTAGCTCTCCTGTGTGATTTCATGATGTGAACATGTCACAGATGTTGATGGTTCAAAGTCAGGATCTTGATACCTTGTGTCATGATCGGAGGGGTCATTTTCTGAGTCAACAGTATATTCATATATATATAATATATATATTATATATTATATATATATATATATATATATATATTATATATATATAATATATAATATATATATATATATATTAGTATATAATATATATATATATATATTTATAATATATATATATATATATTAATATATATATATATATATATATATATAATATTATATATATATATAAACCTTTTTTACCTTCTCACCCCTTGTATTATATTAAAGGTAAAAGAGTTGGTTTTAATAGAAAAACGTAGGAAGAAGAAACGTAAGAAAGAAAGTAAAGTTAGTAAGGTTGATAGAGCAAAAGGATTGTTTGATGAGGATGATGAGAGTGAGGATTATTTTTCGGGGTTTTGGTGGGATAGTGGAAGTGGTGTACAGAGTTTGAATCAGACGTATACATGATGTAAGTTTCCATTGGATAAGAGTGAAAGTGTGTTAGCTGTTTTAAGAGATGTTAGGGATAGGAGTGTGAATGAGAGTGGAATATGCAAGTAAATTTTGTGTGGAATTGGATGAAGTGGTGAATGAAATAAAGGCGAATGCACGAGTAAGAGAGATTGATAAAGAAATTGCGGATATGTCAGAGAAGTTACTTAGATTGGAAGGTGTGAATGAAATCGTAGAAGTTGAAGATGTGATTGTTGACGGGAATGAAAATGGTAATAGGGACCAGGTAGAAGGTGCAAGGAGACCTTGTACTAGGAGTAGAGGCAGAGTGGAAGAGTATGATTGGATTATGAAGAAAGGATTATAGAATGTAAGATCGAATGAATGAAGTCGGTGGCGTTCAAATTATGAGACAAACTTAGGTGGGAGGGATGTAGTAATTTAGGATTTCGATTTTTGTTTTTGTCTCATAATTTACCGGTCTTATTATTTTTTTTAGGGTTGCTTCTAGAACGTCCACCAACAAGGAGTGCCAAGGATTGCAGTGCTAGTTTTTTTTGCTTGTGTTTTTTTTAATTTTTTTTAATTTAATTTAAGGGTGATTTTTTTTATTTATTAATTATCAGTGTTTTTTTTAGTTCCAAAATTGACAATATAGACATTACACATTTTTTTTTTTACTCATTTTCGAACTTTATGACAATTCCTGTTTCACGCTCATTCTGAGAAAGGGTAAATTATAACTGTCCTTTATTAATATAATTATTTTTGTTATTATTATTATTCTCATTATTATTATTATGATTTTATTATGATTATTATTATTTTTATGATCGATTGAAGGGTGGATGTCTTGTTCTTTTTAGTTTGAATTCCTGGTTTGAGAAGTTCCTTATGTTCAGTGGCCCGATGTTTAATTCAGCCAGCGACTGACTTCAATTTTTTAGTGGCTGAATGTTAGTGATGAGTGATTTGGTTTGGATGAATGTTAGTGATGAGTGATTTGGTTTGGATGAATGTTAGTGATGAGTGATTTGGTTTGGATGAATGTTGGATTTGGTTGTATAAAATTGTTTTTTTCCTTTTTTAGTCTGAATTCGCTGATTGGAGGGTCATAGACGTAAAGGGTGCAGATTGATTCAGAGGGTGTTGAAGAGAAAAAAAAAACTGGGTCAACTACCCAGGTAAGCAATCAAGTTATTTTTGCTTTAATTTATTTATTTGATTTATTATATCATTTCATAATTTATTGCATTCATACTTATTTAACTTATTTATAATTAGTAGCTATTAAATTAATTTTTTTTGTAATAAAATTATAATTTTATTTTATTTTATTTTATTATAATTTCTTTATTGATATTTTTCATTCATTATTACTATAATTTCTATATTGATATTTTAATTTTTATGCATATATTATTTCAAATAAGAATAATTTTATTATTTTTTTATTTAATTTGAAATTATTGTTTATTATTCACATTGATTTTTGGGCTCATGTTAATAAATCCTTACGTTTTTCTCTAACTCAAAAATTTTAGGTTAAATTTTTCACCTAAAAATTTATTTAAAATGTATGGTAAAAAAAATTACTTACATTAATGGTAATATATTTAATGGAAGTTGAAGTTTTATAATGTCAACATTACATTCCTTTTTATAATATATATATCTATATATATATTATATATTATATATATATTATATATATTATAATAGATATATATAATATATATAATACTATATATATACTATATATTTATATATTTATGATATATGTTATGTATTTTTAAAATTCTGCAATATCCTTTATATTATTTCAAATATATTTTTTTCCTTCATTTTTTATCATGCATACTGCAAATATATGAATCAATCACCTTTATGTTCATTCTTTTGTTTTTAGTTTTTATATTTACAAACACTCCACGTAAGCATTTCCACAGAGTGTCATGTTTTGTTCACCATGCATATGGGATTTAATTAGCACAACTGTGAAATAAATTAATGTTATATTTTTAACTCAATTAACTTTCCTAATCTAATGCAATATAAGCTAATCTACCCATAATCTAACCTATGTAAACTTACCTAACCTCTAATTTTACCTAACCTAACCTATCCTAACACCTACACTAAATTAACATAATCTAACCTATACCTAACTACCTAACGCTGACTTAATCATAACGTTCATAACGTAACCTAACCTAAGGTAATCAAAATTCAAATTAAAAATAATGATTTATGTTACCTCCCGCAAGTAGTTATTGAATTTAACACACACTGGTTGACAAATATTTAATTCCTCTTTGTTTTAATGTAATGTAATTAAATACCATAAGAAATATAAATAACAATAATTAAAATATTGAAGAACAATCATGAACATTTTTTTTAGCACCAATACAGTTAATAATTAAATAAAATTGTTTAAAAAAACTTAAAATGTAAATAAAAATTAAAAAGAAAAGAATTAAAAATTTATCGAGCTTCACCAATACTGTAAATATTGAATAACTTATTTCTCTTTCATAGGGTAAATTTTACTTTTTCATTATTAACAAAACTTCACCAAAGAACGTAAGAAAAAATTAACATGACCCGATTTTTGAATTCATTTTTAAGTATAGTCATTCACTTTATTTATTTGTTATAAAAGCTTTTTATTATTATTATTATTATTATTATTATTTTTATTATTATTATTATTTTTCGATTATGTGGTTTTTTGTCTATTCCACAGTTTTTTTTTGGACTTATTCTGCACAAGCACAGAGCGGACGCGTTGAAAAGAGTGTGGAAAAAGAAAGGAGAAGATTTAGAAGAAAGAAATTAGAGAAGAAGACCAAGAACCACAAGAGCTGGCAACGAGGGATTGGAAGTTCGATTGATGGTAAGGAGATGGATTCTTAAGAGAAGATTTGATGAGACTGTGCAAAAACTTTTTAGAAAAAGGAATTACAATTATGAAATTTTTTAAAATTTAAACAAAATTAAAATCTACTTTAGTTACCAGAGGAGCAACAAAATTTAATTATTGGTTCTTTTTGACATAATAAAAGTTAAAAGTAAAATAAATAGACCAATATCATTTTGGATTTAGTTATTTATTCTAAGAAGAATGGACATTCGGCGGAGTTGGCTCGTATAGGCCAAGAAGGAATGGATGAAGCACCAAAATGGCGTCCGGTAGCTCAGCGTTAGAGCACTCGCCCAGCTAAGCGAGAGACCCCAGGTTCGTCACTGGTCGGTCGTGTGAGTGTGAGCTATTCTCTTCTCTTTGCCCGTGAGCGGTGGTGTTAACTGTTAAAAAAAAAAACTAATGAGGATTGAAAGGGAAGGATTTATGAATAGCTTGGTTATAGAGAGAATTAGAAGTACAGGTAAAGGAAATCAGGAAAAGATTGTAGGAGGAGAGAAGTTACCTAAAATGGAAAGTTAATTTTTGAAACAGAGATAGATTGTAAAACCTTGTTGAAAAGGAAAAGAACATTAAGGGTAGCTTTTGGTGAAACTGAGAAGGAGTACTATTGGAGAACAGTGAGGCATTGGTATAAGTGAAATAGTAGGGACTATTGTAGAACATGTCTGCAGCACTGTATATGAATGTATTTAAAACTATTTCTTTTGTATTAAAGATTTAAGTTTTGGGATATCGATGAAAAACATCTCGCGCGTGTGTTCATTGATGACCACCAATAATATTTAAAGGTGCAGGTATTGCGATTTTGGTACGGAGTGTGGCGGTTAACGATTTACCTTGTAAGTGGTGGTGGTTATACTTTTCCGAGTCAGTTGCGTTATCGGTTCACCTGTTGTGGTGAGGGGTGGTTATCTATCGGTTCCTGCCGTGGTGAGTATTTTTTTAATAATTGTGTGGTGTTTTGTGGCGCGGTTTTTGCGTTTTGATTTTTTTCCTGAGTTTTATTGTTTCTTATTATTATTGTTTTGTTCTCTGGTTTTTCTTTCAGGACCCACGACTATGAAGATTGTTGGCGGCTTCAAACACAGACACCTGACTACCATCATGGGAGAAGGCTAAACTGCCTTCAGGTACCTGCCGATGCCACCATCTCCTCCAGAGATGATATGTTCCATGTTGCTCTACCAGGGTTCACACTGAAATTTTGAATTGATTTCCCTGACTTCCTACATTCCCTGACCAAATCTGCAAATTTTCCTTGACCCGCGTGTTCGTTATTTTTGGCATATAAAAATATCTATTAATCATTATTGCAGCCTATTTACTCAGTTCATACATTAAATTATTGAAAATTTGCTTTACAAACTGTTCATCATCTTTCTCTGCTCTTCAAGTTTATAATAGATCTGTATGGATGATTTTCTTTCTTTCAACCTTTTTATTCTCTCTTCTTTTTGGTCTGTTTGACTCCTTTGAGATGTTCTTCATATCTCCTATGGGCAGCTCTTACATTTTGTCAACATTTTTTGAGTGATAGGAACTTTAGGAATACTTTCATGAGATCTTATAGCAATGTGCACTGTTCTTTGAGAAATCAGACTATGTTCTTTCAGATTCTCCACTGAAATTGCTTAATTTATAGAAAACCCTCCTCCACTGCACATTTTCATGCGAAAATATCAGTCCTAATTTAATAATTTGCAATTCCACATAACATTTATTCCAGGTACTATAGAAGAAAAATAACTAATTAAGTCTCTTAAAAAGACAGTCACCATCCAAAAAATATTTTGTAATTTAATTCCAAGGGTAGAATGAGTTCACTGCAAAGTAGAGTGTATTGTGATTTTGCTTTCTAGAAAAAGGGAGCAAGTCCATGGTTAATCACATATTTACATTTCATCGGCCTCATTTTAAAATTTTGAACCTGATCGCACTATCTGGAAACCATATTTTAAATGTTTCCCCTATATCTGCACACGAGTTTAAAGACATTTTATCATCCACCACCTTTAATGCCCATAGTATTTCAGATCTTGTAACATCATCTTTAATGCAAAAAGATGAAACTGATTGATAAACTGGTTTTTGGTTGGTTATTAATAGAACACTCAGGGTCATTTACAATCGTTGAGTATGATTAGAGTTTGATGAAATGGCAATAATTTTCAGTGCACACACTTTCACTAATTTGTATTATTAGAGCAGCGTAACAGAAAGTTTTCAACGATGTATTGGTCTGCTGAGTTTTTTGATTAAATTCAATGAGTTCACCCCTCTTGAATGTGAAACTTCGGCTTGCGTCCCAATGTTAGATAGATCAAAGTTCTATTTAACATACTTTAGCAGTATGCCTGGAACTATCAGTCCTTTACCAAACCACACTGATAAACCTGGTCGTTAAGTTATTTTTTTGTTGCAAGTCAATTTTATAAATAAATATATAATATCTTCAACTGCACAAAATCCAAAATCACATTCGTCAAAGCCTCAAAAAAAAACACGGCGCTCAAAAGTTATATAATGCCCCTAAAGAAAAAGATATAAACATATTAAGTCATAAGTCAATACAGTCTAAACACATCCAAATTCCAATCACCTTCAATCGAAAGGATGAACTTGGAAACACCTCTACGACAGAAAGGAAGAATAGTAGGTAATAGTGAACGAAAAATAAAGAAACAGGATAGAAGGTAGATTTATGGAATGTCATCCTCGCCCATCCTTTTTCATTCACTTACAAATACATCTCTAATTTCACAATTATGCAGTAGGGGAAAAAGAATATATCAAAATATGTAACTTGGTCCATGGATCATTCTTCTGTTTGAAATTTTTAAAAATTTCCCTGACTTTTTTGAAATTTCCCCTGACCTTCAGCATATCTTAAAACGTTTCCCTGACTTTCCCTGACGGATTTTTTTCCCTGACTTTTCAGAAAGTGTGAACCCTGTCACGTGAAAGTTTGTTAAACAGGAGAAAGAATTGGGATGTGTTCTCCGGAACCTGGTTACAGTCTTTGACAGATATTTGTGGTGGTTTGGTTAAGGTTGATCTGTATTTGTAGTATGTAATTTAGGGTGGTGCTGCAATCTTAGCTTTGCAAGGGATGACTGAGACTTGGTTATTGGGTAGTGATGTTAATACGATGGGTGGTTTGTTAATGCTGTTTTGGTGTCTGCATCTTAAGTGTTTTCTGTTAGTGTCCATGTGATTGTTGGTGTATCGTTGTGTTGTTTTGGTGAGGTGGAATACTTTGTTCAGAATTTGTTGTCATATAGAGCTGTTTGAGAGGAGGTGTTTAGTCTGTGGGTGGGTGGGGTTAGAGAAATGCCATGTGGATGGGTGTTTGGGTTTTGGATGTAGAATTATGTGGCTATCTGTCCAGGTGTGTGTCTTATGGGTAGTGAATTCTTGTTTTTCTTTGTGGTAGGGTTTATTGAGTGCAATCCTGTTTATGATTCTTAGAGCTTTGTTTGTCTCATTTGGATTCTTTTATGTTATCTTTAGTCAGAGAGGTGCCAAGCTTGGGAGAAGCGTAGTTTAAAGTCGGGTGAATGTATTGTTTGTATATGATGGTGGTTTTTGGTTTATAGTTTGGTGAAGTCTGTGCCAGTGATGGTTCTTAATTGTTCAGTTTCTTGTTGCAGATGAAATTATGTTGTCTGTTTTTGTTTGTGAAGGTGAGATGCGTGTCAAATGTTGCTCCGAGGATTTTGAGAGTTTTGTTAAAGGTATAATAGTAATGTTGTTTAGGAGACTGGGGATGTCGCCAAATTCGTAGCGGTCAGTGGTGATTAAGCGTAATTAAGATTTGTTTGGTGAGGCGGACATTCTGTTTTTGTTAGCCATTGTTTGAAGTTGGTTGATGTATTGTTTGTGTAAGGTTTGTGGGCAGTTAGGTCTGGTTGTTGTAGTGGATATGGTGTGTCATCTTGCATAGGTTGTTTATGTTGGTGATCTGTTGTGGTTGTGGTAGATCGCCGTAAATATGTTGAATAGTGTAAGAATAGTCAATTGCACCTTGGGTACTTCTGTTGTAATGTTTACTGTTGCTGGATTTTGTATTGTTTTGTATTTTGTCCTGATAGAGTTGGAAATCCATTTCTTAGGTTAGTGGGGATGTTAGATTTTGTATTTTTGTGGATCAAGTTATGCTTTTGTTATGTATCGAATGCTTTGTCTGTGTTAATTGCCATGATTAATGGTTTTACTGAGTTGGTTTCGAGTTGGCCGTTTGATGTGGTTTGTATGATTTCATGAGTGTGGTTGTAGTCGAGTGGTTTTGTGTTTTGATAATGGTTTGATGAAATCGGTGCGAGTATTTTGTTTAGTATGGTTTTTTTTTTTCTAGTAGTTTGCATTAGTGTTGATAATGATAAGATGGGGGCGAATATGATGAAGGTGGTAGAGGGTTTTTTCCCTGGTTTTTTTGTTGGATATAATGATACTTTTTTCCAGATAGGGGGAATGAAGTTTTGGCTGATGAAGCTGTTTATATATTTGTGCTATTTGAGTTAAAGCTGTGTTTTCCTGTGTATGAGGTGTTTGTTTGAGATGTTGTCTGGGCCAGTTGCGTGAGTTTTTTAGTTTCTTTGTTATGTTTTCTAGGTCAGCTGAGGTCATTTCTATTATTGGGTTGTGGTTGAGTTTTATTTTTTTGAGGGCTTTGATGATTTTTCTGTTTTGAAGGTTTGTGGGTTTTTGACTCTGCTTTGTGAAGTGAGTTTCGAGAATGTTTGTGCGTTGTTTGTTGGATGGGGGTTTTGTGTGTTTTCGATTTTTGATAAATTCGCGAGTGTGTGTTTGTTGGTTGGTTGAGTTTCTCAGTGTATTTATTGTTTTCCACATTATGGTATTATTTGTGTGTTGGATGTTCTTGGTGAGGAATGTTTGGAAGTCGTTTGAAGAGTGTGTGTTTAAGTTTAGGATTTGAGTGTTTAGGACGTTAATCTGTGTTGTTATTTGAAGTGATGTGGGTGTTATTTTTCTGAGCGAGTTGCGTTGTTTGATTGATTAGTAGTTCTATTTCAGGTGCTAGGATTGGGTTATATTTTTTTATGTATCCTCTGGGGATGGCTTTGTTAGCTGTTTTTTGAATTAGAGAAGTGAAATTTTGTATGGCTATAGTTCCTACGGTTCCCCTAATCTCCCTTACCCTTATATAAGGGTACTATTACTGCTCTCCTCCAAACCTTTAAGCTTATACCCTAAACAAATGCTTTGTTACACAACTTTTATATCCAGTCAATCACAATCTCGCCTCGATTCTTGACCACACTTAATTCCATCAATACCTTCTGATATATCATTCTTTAACTTTCTTAATCTCCCTATTATCCTCATCCTATTTCTTCTTACACCATGAAACCCACACATATCACTATTACCTCTTCATTACTAATAATAATAATAATAATAATAATAATAATAATAATAATAATAATAATAATAATAATAATAATAATAATAATAATAATAAAAATAAAAATAATTTAAAATTAGCCATGTCTAAATCAAAGTTTACCTGTATTTCTTTTTCACTCAACTTCTTGAGAAGAACCAAAGGAAACTTGGATGACAAAATTTGGGCAAAGAATCTCTCTTGATCCGATTCAAAATGTGCCTTTGAACCTTTGTCATTTATTCTCTTCAACAGTGAAGAAACATTTTTTAGGCTCATAAATTTCTATAAATGAAAATGGATTTATAATAATAATATAATAATAATAATAATATAATAAATAATAAAATAATAATAATAATAATAATAATAATAATAATAATAATAATAATAATAATAATAATAATAATAATAATAATAATGAAAAGCAGTTAACTTGTTTATAATTTGAGTAAAAGGTAATAAATTTAAATTAACAAACCTTATACTAATACTAATAACACAAAGATTTTTCAGCTTAATATTGTGTTTTTTTGGTATCGCAATGAAAATAAACTTACACATTTGCTCTCAATGTTACATTTCCAGATTTGCAGATCTAATATGCTAAACCTATTTATTAACATCTGAATAGCATATTCTCAACAATGTCTTCAACATTTTTTTCAACACAATTCCTTTCTCACAGACCACTTTTTTGGTTTTAATATTCACTAAAAAAGTTTCCATATCTTCCACAGAGTGGATGTTTAAAGGTTGGTTAATAATCTCCAAATAATTCTGCTACATATTCCTTCCATCTCTCCATAAACCGCTTCTTTCATTACTAGACTGTTTATACCTTATCTTTATTAAATTATCTAAACATTTCTTCCATTAGATCAAAAATCTTTTATGCATTCTTTGGTGATCTCTTCTTGAAAATTCCCAATACCTAAGCAACAATTCATCAATTTCTCTTCATCTTCATTTCTCTGGTATCATTCTGTTTATGCTTTTATAATGTTAAATATCTCTCCTTATACTTCCTTCTTTCACCTATTATGTTGAAAATATATCTGGCCATTTATTGCAATTGAGGTTTCATCTAGTTCTTTGAAATAATTATTTAACTTCTTTATTTAATAGCTTCTTTTAGTAACTGCTGATAAACTGTTTTATGGTACTCCATTAATACTTTGATCCTGGGAAAGTTTTGTCTATGGATAAACAAAATTGTGTTGTCAATTTTTTCGATGATGATTAATTCAGTATTCTTTGTCCTGGTAAAAAGGACTATGTTTCAGTGAGAATTGCAAAGGAAACAGTCCAGAAACAAATGCACCTATTACTATGCAAGAACATAATGGTTTGTAACAGTTGGCTCATCTGGAATGCACTCAGTTTGCGTACATGTGATTCACCAAAATAGCTGATGCTTAGAAGTAGCATTATTACAAAACATTATAAACTTTTGATTCCAAAAACTGTATGTGACAGAAAAGTCAAAAAACTGCATGCTTCATCGATGTGACGAATGTCCTGGCAAATTTTCACTTGGCACTTATTCCTCACAGGTTTACAATGATTTTAATCCAGAAGAAACTTAATTTAAGCAGTGGGTACAAACAGATCATGCATCACTTGATACAAAACAGTTGATACTTGAGGATTTCATTGCAGAATTGGCAACAAAAATCACAGATCTTTCAGCTCATCACTACATTTCAAAGCATCAGGTTTTCCTCATAATCTAAACACTAAAATTGGCACTCTTTCTTCCCTTTTCTTATGTGCTTTCTGCATATGCTAAACTTCCTACCTTCAACCTGAACTTGAACTTTCTTACCTCCACTTTCAAAAAAACTTTCTTATCCTTCTCACATCATCCATAAGGCCTTAAAAAGGGCAAACAGAACCTACTACAATCCTCCCATCAACTGCTCCCTTAATTCTAACTCTTTCCTTCCTCTCAAATCTAAACACATAAAAATATTTTTCCTAAGGCTTTACGATTCAGTTCCTGCTGATATCCTTCTACTCTTAAAAAAACAAACGAACCACACATTTTCACTTCAACGCTGGCGCTCCTACTGAACTCGTCCCAAATAGTTGTTCTACAAAAATTCCACTGCAAAAAAAATTGCAACTCTCTTTACATTGGAGGCAGCAAACCATGATTTACCACATTGCCTCTATCAACAAACACAAACATTGAACTACATGACATCAAAATTTTCCCGAGGCCTGACAGAAACTCCACCCATAGCTCTACTTATAATATAATTTCTCTTAACATTACCCAAATGACACCTATTTTACAAGTAAAAAGCTACATAAAATCTTCCACGCCTTTACCTTTTTTTGGCATTATTAATTTCAATAATTTTAAATTCTTAAATAAAAAAGGCGATTATAGCATGACACAATACAAAATAATATTCTAAATATAAAATTGAACAACAATTTTTAAAAAATAAAAATTAAATTTTATCCAACTTTACACCTACTTACATAATTTAATAATTTTTGCTTTTTTTAATGTTAGTTTTAAAAAATATTTCATCTGAAAAAGGTTCCAGCTTAGGAACTCTGGAAAGTCATGAATTTTATTACATAACTTGTAAAAATATTATTCTTTTCCTTACTTACAACCTTAACTCCATCTCCTAGTTGAATCCTTCTTATCTCATTCAGGCAAGGCCCAGTCACCCTACTTGTAAAATATTTGGCAATAGTCATTACCGCTTTAACTTCCGATATATTATATATGTACTATATATAATAATATATATATATTATATATATATATTATATATATATATATATATATATATATATATAATAATTATATATAATTTATATAATATATTAATATAATATATATTAGTGATGGGAACGATTCGCCAAATAGAGTTCCCTCGGTACCGAATCTGATTTCAGATTACCCCACAAATTTCCCCCCCCCCAAAAAAAAACAAGGTTTTTTAGGCCGTTGGCCGATTTGGTCTTCCCACCGATTAAAAATAAAAATTAATAACTATATATATATATATATTATTATATATATGATATATATATATATATCTATATATATATAATATTATAATATATATATATATTACTATATATATTATCGATATATATATATATATATATATATATTATACATATATATATATATGTTTAATAGGAAATAATTTGTATAATTATATAAAATGTATATATCTCCATTCAGAATTGTAGAAAACAAATATATTCGTAATTATTATATAATAGAAGAAAAGGTTGTAATTGCGACTCCGCTACATGGAATGTGTAAAGAGTAGCGGTAGCGCAATGCACAATCGAGATGAGGATGCTTCTGAAGTAGTTGTTGAGGTTGTAGTGGGTGTGGTTGTGGTCGTAGTCGTGGTGGTCGTAACGTCAGTGCAGATTTGTTCCTCCGAGCCAAACGTGTGTTTAATTAAATTGTGCAATGTTTTTGATATAAATTTTATACAGCCATAATAATATTTATACTTAAGATATTATAGTATAAATATTCTCATCCTTTTATTTGTCTAGCAAGTGACATTTATTTATTCTCCTATTCTACGAAGTTAGAATCTCTGATCTTACATTCTTGTTATAAGAAGCGAATGTAATCTCCATTTGATATTGTGTTTGATAATCGCAAGTGAAATAATCTATCTCTGATCATTCTTATTGTTGTTTTATAATTGATGTTCCATTACGAAGGTATCGTAATCTCACATATAAAGGCTGTAATCAGGTAACATAATCCGACCTTATTTTATATCTCTCCCACACACTTCGTATCTATCTAAATTTATGATATCGACATAGAGCCGAATTATTATACTACATCGCTAATATATTGTTATATTTAAGAAGTGTCTTTGTAAATATTTGGATTGACATATCAAGAATATTTTATGTAAATATAAAAGGATATAAAACTCCGTTATTGAATATTAATTTGTAAGGCATATTTGAACATTAGTAGACTAGTAAAATTTATTTGTAAGAAGATCCTATCTCATTCTCCTCGTGTTTGAAGAATCTCAATTTATCCAAGGTGTAGATTTATTAAACGTGTGTCCACAGAATCTCTCTTCCCAGATCGCAATCTTCTGAATTCCGATCCTACCATTTGGGTGCACACTGGTCAATGAAACAAATACCTGTAATATAATAAAAGGGTTATAGAAACAGGGGAAAGAAGTTGGCTGGTCCCGTAACAGGATTATTGAGCTATTAACGCAGGTCGGCTGTTCCACATTGGTGGACTATTTTGTGCGGGGACAATCTGTCGTTAATATTTCAAGATATAGTTCTCGAAGATTGGCTATTTGTCATAAGGCCTACAAATTATCCTTTTGAAGATTTGTCATTCTTCCTCATCAATTTCCATGTTATTAATAAATCTACTGAACAGATTAATATTTTTCAAATCAAGAAGATTGATGGCGACGCCGAAAGAAGTGGTCGTAGCTTACACTTCGACTTAACGTTAATGCCTCCAAGAAAAAGTTTCTTCAAGAGTAAATCGATCGTTCTCCATTTGGATGAGCATCCATTCTTGCGGACATCCATTTTGTCCTTTCAATGATAGAGTGAGGAGTATCCAACGATTACTCATTTGAGGAATAAAATAGTAGTTTGTATAACGGATAAAAGGTATTATACAACAAAAGGTCTGTAAATTATCTAATTAAATTATCTAAGTAATGATTAAATCAATAATTTTATTTATTTGATAAAGAATATTGCTTCCTTTATTATAATACGCTCGTTCTCATTTATTTTTTTGATATTTGTTCTAAATAGGGTTTTCCTTACTGTATAATATAGAATTAAGTAATTAATCTCTCTCTGGGAGATCCCCTGGATCCCGCACGTCTATCGATTGTGACGTCATAATATTTTTAAGGTAGCCTCACTCATCAAAATATTGTTTCTGTTATTTTAAATACGCAGCTGCAGCTGTTTAAAATATTTCGTAGTTATCATTTTTTCTTACAAAATATTTTTGGAGAGCTGTTATTTAGTAGTAGTAGTAAATTATTATAATATTAGAAATATCTTTCATATATGTATATGATGAGTGATCATTAAGTAGATTTTGTTCAATATCAATAATAGGCCTATGTGTTGCATGCTCATGTTAAGTATTGGTAAAAGAGGAACTGGAAAATATATAGGAGGCTCAGGACTTTGTCTTTGCATTTGTACTGGCAGGATATTTCAAGCTATTTTTTGGTTTTTCAACTAATACTTCATATTTTGATTAAAGTCAGTATTTTTTAAAATCGGTAAATTTTTTGGTACCGGAGTTTGGACAGATATTTGTAGTGTTTTTTTTTTTTTTTTAAAATATATTTATATTTACAATATCTAAGTATAGTAAAGTTAAAAACTGCTATAGTTATAGTCATTATATATATATTTATAATTTAAGTTAAATATTACATGGTTTATACATATATAGTATATATTATTTATTATTATAATAATATATATATGATATTAGATTATTATATATATATATATTAGGATATATATACTCATAGGTATATTTCATCAGGAATAGGAATAAGATGAATGACATTCTAAATGAAAGCTCTCGAGGAAATTTTGCGGGTGTCGGAGTGAATGTTTAGGCTTCACGAATGTGTGAATCTATTTCGGGGAAAAATATTGTATTGACGAGATACATTTTTGGAAAATCTTTTTGTAGCAATCAGAAATTGCAGTAATATTTCTTCTTTTCTTTTTCTTTCTCTTACTGAATGAGAGAAAAGTTATTTTTTTTTATCCGTGAATATTTGGGGTTACATAACTCAAAGAAAATTTATCACCTCGTTGAAGGATGGTATGCTGTTGAAGTGTGCTATCGGTGAATGCAAATCGAATCTGCGCTATCAAAAATAGCTTTCTCTTCCCAATTAAAAGGGGAAAAGGTGATCCATTATCATAATATATATTATTATATATATATATATATTTATATATATTATAGTAGATATAGTATATATAGTATCTCACTCAAGTATAATATATAATATGATATAACGCTATAATTATATAATATATATATTATATATATATATATAATACTATAATTATATATATATATATATATATCATTTCTTGCTGTATTAATTTTTTTTATTGTGTTTTTAGAAAACCATTTTGTGAAGAAAAGAAAACTTTGGTAGTTCTTCAATCAGGATCAAGTTCGGTATCTGTCGATAGCATTCGAAGAGGCTCAAGAATTTCCGTAGGAGGATCTGACCACCCAAAGCGGCGTGGGGCAGACAGGAACTGAGTTAAAAAAATTTCTTATTATTATTTTTTTTTATTATTTATTATTAACTTTGGAGGCAAATGTCCTTCTTTTTAATGCTTTTTTATATATATTCTGGATGTCCACATGAAGTATATCAAGACAATTGACAGGAGAAGTGTATTTGTGTAAGTTTGGGTTTTCTATAAATATTTCGTATATTTTCTTTATAGTCGTTCTATATATGTTTCTTTGTGTTGGTCTATGGTCCCATTGTTTTTGCAAGATAGCACTGCCATTCATTTTCTAATGCACGAACAGGATGTCCAATCTTTGAAACATTATCTAATAATCCTAATGCTAATAATAATTTGAGCAAATAAATTCAGGTGACGAAAATGTAGCTCAAAATATTTCTTCGGCTGATTCTTCTCTTTAATTCCGGGACCATGCAGCGTCCAATTCCTTAACATGACAGATTGTCTCATTCGCCGGCCAAATATTCCTTTAAATTGATAGGTTTGTTAATAATAACTGGTGTGTGCCAGAATTATCAGGGTGGTTTAATTCCGTTGATGCTTACTTCGCAGATGAAGGAATCACAAGCGATACAGAAAAATTGAGGGCTTATATAAGGTTTGTTTCTCAAAAAGAAGGTAATGTTGCTTACCTGGTGCAATCCACGCCAGAGTTAAAAAGGGCTGTCTCATGGGAATCATTCAAAAATGATTTGTCGTTAGTTCTCAATCCTCTCGTTTCCAAATCCACGTTCGAAACGTTCAGTGACTTTGTAAGTACAAAGTGGTCTCCTAATCACTCGTTGCCCGAGTTCTTAACAGAAGCTCAGAAGTCATTACAGGCTTTTATCGACTCTGCTGCTCTTTTACATGATATAAAGTTTAGTGACGAACAGCGTCGTCTTCTTTTATTTTCCAATTTATATTCGAATGCAAAGCCTCAATTTCAAAAGATTATCCATGAAGAATTTTGTATTGAAAATTCGATACCTAAACAGGTACAGACGTATTTACGAAAGACAAGTGTCTTAAATAATGGTAAAGTGGCTTCTTCTTTTAATAGAACGTCAAATTCTGTTCAATCTAGTCCGGTGTATTCAACACAAACGGAGAAAATCCCTTCTCCCAGCTCATCCCACCAGTCCTATAATGTAAAAAGTGTTCAAAGTTTTTATCGTAATCGTTCTTCTAATGTGCATAATTCTGTTGCTAGGAATCCTAATGTAAGGAAACCTTTGTTTTGTCTTCGCTGTGAAAATAATGGACATGGTACGTCTTCATGTATTTTCCGTCCTTTCTGCAATTTGTTTAAAAAATCATCCTAGGGGTTCGCAGGCTAAATGCCGAGGTACGACCTGGCAACCTTTTTCTGAGGAAGGTTTACGTCGTGTTAGGGTTATAAATCATTCAAATCATCCAAATCATTCTAATAATAACAATAATTATTCTCAAAAACACTCCAGTGTTAATCATAGTCAGGCAAGTTTAGGTAGAATTCCGCTTGTCCACAAAGGGTCAAATCCACGTTTTGACAATGCTCAAAACAATTCTAGAAATCATTATAATGGGAATCGGTGCCAAAATATGACAAGATCATATACCAAGGGTGATAATTATATAAATAAGGTGCGTAATATGCATTTTAATAAAGGTGAAACCGCGGTACGAAAACCCGGAAACGAAATAAGTAGAAACGTCTCCCCGCATTTCGCATCGATATTCTGAAGAGAATCCTGAAGTTCAGGTAAGTCTTTTGGATCCTAATAAAAGGTTTCATAATAAATTTGAGAGAAATAATTCATTTGGGCACGAATTCACCCAATTTAATCCGCATTTGTTGCACGATTTCTCCCGAAACCGCTGTGCAAATTTTCGTAATCCGCATCATTCCTCTCGTAATTCTGTTCATTCTTCTTCTTCTAGAGGGTCATTTTTTTGAATGGGACCACACATTATCAGTCTCGAAATGTTGTGATGTCCAATTTAGAGGCGAATATTGTTAATATAGTTAATTCAAATCCGTGTCTCACTAATGTAAATAGTGTTGAAGACAATCCTCTCATAGGGAAAAGCTATTATGTTAAGATCGATTTGACGGTCGAGTATGAGTTTATATTTGGTATAACTTCGTACATAGATCTTGGTAGTGGAGTCTCTCTTTTGAGATGGAAGGTATTCGAGAATTTAAAGAAGTTATATCCTCTCAAATTAGAAGAAAACAACATTGTTTTAAAGTCTATTTCTGGAAACGTAATACCCAATCTGGGACGTGTCAAACTCCAAATGTTATTAAATAATCATCTGTTTAATATCCATGTAATTGTTGTTGGAGATCAATGTTCTTTTAGCGGAAATATGCTTCTTGGTACGGATATTTTAGGTTCTTTACCTATCGCTTTTGATTTTAAAAATGAGTGTTTGTTTATGAGTGATCCAAGTGGGTTCACTAAGATTCCTCTGGTTGTTTATGATCCATTAATTTATGATCCAAAAACCAGTATTGATCCTCGCATGTACGATAAATCGCATCCACTTTTTGAGGAGTCAAATATCAATTCTGTTCGTTCTCCGTCCAATTTAAGTCATCTCAATTTTGAAGATGAATCTTTTGTTCACGAGTTATCTATTTATAACGATCAATCTTATGAGTTGTTATTACCGAACACAGTTAAGTTCGAGGCGTATTCCAGCGCTTTCTATGACGTACGAGTGGATTAGATGCCGCAAAAGATGCTTGAATTTTCTTCCAATGGGGAGATGATGAATTTTTATATAAGGAATCCTTTGTAGGTAAATAACCATGTAGATATATACGGTCGCCGTTAAACAAATAAAGGAGGAATATAATCAGATCACTTTAGTTCTTTTCTAGATCCTAAGTGACTGTAAAATCATTTCTTTTACAGGTCCTATGTCACTGGTTTGCATTTCTTTTACAGATCCTTTGTCAGGGTTAGCCATTTACAGGTATTATGTCACCGGGCTTTATCTGATACAACTTTCGCAATGTTTACGTAAGGAAATTAAATGTTATCTTTGCCCAAAGTCCAAAAGAATTTATTCGCGTGACCTCTGGTCAAGACGGTTGCACCATATGAGAGCAGATTTTAGACTTTCTTTCCCTATATAATAACGCACACAGAGTTCTTGTCTGCATTTAAGGATTAGCAGCAGCAGAGCGAATGTTGTCCATTAGGGGGAATTCAAAATAGAAATTGTGCCAGACTCACAAAATATTTTTATACCCCAAATTATCAGCTTCCACATAAGTTTCAGGCTGACATTAACAGCTGGATTGACGAGTGTATCGTCCAAGGTTACATAGAGAATTCTGTTCTCCTCTAGATTCGAATCCTCGTCATTGCCCTCCAGCAAAGGTTGATTCAAAAACCAAAAATAATATTTGGAATTTTAGGACGGTTAAATGTAAATGTATTATCCTTCAATCTCCGATACATACATGTGCAGAAACTGATTTCCAAGTTAGGGATATATTAGATATCTTTACGAGGATATATGATGTTCCCTCAAAATCCTATGTGTATTAAAAGTTGCTGGATAGACAGCAAAGCCTTATCTTATCCTTTTTCTTCCAAGAGCGACACTATAGTATAAATTAAGTGCCCTGAAGGAGTGTGAACAAAATTCTGTGCCCAATGTGTTTTGTAAAGTGATAGAGCTCGCTCTTTCATCATGTTATCGAGCTATTTCATAGCACTCTTTTATATATCCCTCACGATGACATACCTTTGTTTTATCGAAGGATATATTTGAATTTCTCGTCTCGATTTCTCTCAAGTCTTAGTTTATGTTTTTTTGTCATTTTTAATTGCGCTTAGAAGAAATTGCCGAATATTGAAGTGTGAGAGGTAGAGAAGGCTAATTTCTTTAAACGTTTGTAAAATTATTTTAATGTTTTATTTGATGTAGGGAAAGGGGAGCAGCGCTGAATCCTGTAAAGCTTGCAGGCTCTCAAGTATTCCACATTCCCGACAGATGTATCCTCTGCATCGTTCTTTATTGGTTTCGCTGGTCCGTTTTTACACGTAATGCTTGAGCCTTCATTTTCAAGAATTGATCACCTATTTCACCCTTTGCAGAAAAAGAACGCCATCAAGTTTGTTGGCCTTAGTGGAACAACAGATAGCTTTTTGATACTTAAAGCAAAATTAATCATGAG